>ML217571.1:21512-50572 GCA_004785975.1 Popillia japonica
TATATATATATATATAATGGCTCTACACTCCTCTAAGGAGTAATGCCTCTTCTTTCGAAGATCTCTAGATCCTGTGTACTAGGTGGATCAATCTTAATTTGCTACTTCATACCCTCAGGCTTATTGTCTTCCATAAATCCCTATTCAACTCACCTTAGCATAGCTAAAAGTATGCTAGTGATTTACAACCATACCATTTACAATTTTCAAAACTTTTTGAGGAAGTAATGCATAGCTGAATTCTAAATTTTGTAAATCACCACAAGTCATTGAGTCAGTAACAACATGGATACATCGAAGAAAAATCTACGTCGACTGCTTTATATGAATTTATCGAAACTATTATAGAAGCACTCGAAACCTCAAAAATAGGCATTAGTGTATTCTTAGACATGTCCAAAGCGTATGACTCTTTGAATCATGAGCTATTGTTAACCAAACTACAGACATATGGTATTCGTGGAAACGCGTACAACTGACTAAGATCCTATCTTGAGAATCGCCCTCAGAAAGTAGTCATATCGAGAGAAGGTGTGAACTACGAATCTGCTATGGTTATTAACAAACATGGAGTTCCCCAAGGCAGTATTCTAGGTCCTTTATTATTTTTAATGTACATAAATGACACTCACACTACCTATGGAGGTAATGGTAAAATGATCTCTTATGCGGATGACATTAGTTTCCTAACATATGATCTGAATATCGAGGATGCTGCTTTGGAGGCGAGTGTTAGGTTCACTGCTCTCCAGTATTGGTTCTCTGAAAATAGGCTAATTTTAAATAAACAGAAAATTCAGGCTCTTGTATTTAAAACAACAAATTCTGTCGAAACCATAATTGATGTTATCATGTTAGGTGACTTTAAAGTCCCAATAAACAGTGATGCAAAAATCATGCGAATCCATCTAGACGCAGGTCTCAACTGTTTTGCTCATATTGCGCAACTCAATTTAAAACTAAGTAAAGTCTCTTTTGCCTTGAGGACTTTAAGAAACTCTTACTATGGCATAGCATGCGAATTTCGAGCCCATGTTGAGCTATAGGATAATTTTCTGGGGCTGTAACAGTAACATAGAACGAAAAGAATCAGATCATCATATGAAATATAATGAGACCTGTAGAGGAAGTTTCAGGCGACTGAAAATAATGACCGCATATGCCCTGTATATATATGAATGCTTGCTGGTAGTTTTTAAAGATAAAAGTAAGTTGAATCAACAGGGACAGCATCAGTATGCCACAAGGGCACATGATATTAACTACCCTCACCATCGCCTGACTGTAACGGAGAGGAGTTCACACTACAGGGGCATAAGATTTTTTTAATTGTCTACCATCCTCAATAAAAACTGAAAGTAACATTAACTACTTCAAGTGCAAAGTCAAAAAATTATTAATTGATGTAGAACCGTATGATCTAGATGATTGCCTATAGTCGTTATAGTAACTCTATAAAAATGGTTTAGTCACTCCAAGCTACATTCGTAATGATGCATACGAATTGCTAATACATCAAAATTCTATAATTTAAGTTATTTTTAATGAAAATTAAAAAATTATAAATTAACATATTACACAGTACATTAATGCTACCAATATTTTTCCATACACAAATGTCACTAATTACAACTTCCGTACACAAGAAAGAATTAAATCCCAGAACCAGACTAACAATGTAAACAATTTAAGCAGTTTAAAATATTTCAAACTCGGTTTACATAAATATGCTAAACGGTAGACGTTCAGTAATTTGAACACCGTCTATTTGTATTTGTAAAGCAAACATTATGAAGCTGCGCACCGCATAATAATACGTTTATCGAGTTAATACTTCAAGTAGTAACATTCATAAAAAACGAAAGTAAAATCCATTGTTACACAAATTGTAACAGGTTCGGTTGTAATAGAAAAGGTAAATACCATACATCTACGTTATCGGCATACGTGCGTGCAGACCTACCAGCAGAACAAATAGGAAATACTAGTAATTAGTATTGAATGAATAAGCGACCGTAGTAGTGGGGACACGCTATGCGAACACCTAACGGTGGGGATTTTACTTCTTCAGTGTATCAAACATTTTGTACGCGCACTCGGTTTATACCTGAAAAAGAGCTTTTCATTGCTGAAGAATCTGCAGTGTGGTTAGAATAGTAGTTGCGGTTCGGTACCTTGTTCGTGATCTTAACAATCTAATTGTCAAAATCCTTTGCCTCATTTTAAAATACGTTAATATTAAGTAAGTCACTCATATTTTTAGCAAAGCTTTCACATTACAACGAGCTTTGTATCGATGTCGATAATTCAATTAACACGTAATGTAATACTTGCCAAAAACTAAAGAAATAAAACGCTATGTACGTATTGTAAGTTTGATTTATCTAAAAAAGCAGCTAAATTGTTGTGAGCACGGATTTCAAAAGAACTACTCTAATGTAAGTATTATTTAATTTTTTTATATCTAATTGAAACATTTTGTTGAACGCAATAATTCAATCAGTTTCTTATTTCCTAATTCGATTAGTCCTGAATTGCTATGAAAGACTAGGAAAACTTAAATAACTGCCCAAAGTTTTTAAATGAGTGAAACCTTTAAGTTCTAATCCCAATTCAATGATTGTGTGAATAATCGAAAATGATTATTTGTAACTCACGTCAACTGGAGAAATATTTTATTACAGATTTGTATTAATTCTAAAATAAAGACGGTTTAAATGTCGTAATAATACTTTCGTCAATTGTATATGTGCATATACATATATTTCGTAACTGTTTGATAAAAGAAGATTATATTGCCAATTTTGACGCGTTCTTTGACTAATTTATGATTTGGATTACGCCCGTCATCATTTTGTAAATAAAACTGAATTCTATAATATTCTGCATTAGCTAAATTTAATATTTTAAAAGTATCAGCAATTTTTATACCTATATACAGTTCTTGTGAAAGGTGAAAGATTGGATTCTTTGTCTAAAAATAAGAATAATAATATATCTATTTCAACCAACTATCAACAAAGGTATCTATTTGCTAACTTACCCTTGAGGCAAGAAGACATTTAGACTATTAGACTTTGTTATTGTTGCATTCGTTCCATGATATTAAGTGCTATTTAATCCTGATAATCCAGCAATCTAAAGTAACTTGTTTCTAACGACTTACCTATCATTGTAGGTATCCTTTAAAAGAAATATTTTGCCAGAGAAATCAAAAATAAAACTATGGCTTTAGTCATGGCAATCAACGAAATTTACAACCCACGAAGAAATCTCCAAACTGCCTAAAAATTTCCAGCTGGAGATCTCGCTTATTGTAAACGACATTACTTGAATTGGTCTTAAAAGTTCAATCAGCTGTGTTTATATTTGTAAAATTCAATGTACACTCTCCGTCAGAATTAATGTCGTCGTCTATAGTGCAGTGTTTATCAAAACTACACACCATCAGGCCAAGCAAGCGTTCGGCCGGCATCGGTTTCTGTTGGTATGTGATTTATTGGGGTATTAGTATTTAAAATCATCAGGATCAGGTAAGAGAATTGAAATTATTTCTTGAAAATGTATATATCGAAATTTAAATATGCTTTAAATAGCTTTCTCACAGGGAGGTGATTGCCAAGGCCATATTTACGCTTAACAGTAGGTAATTAAGTAATTGTATAGATGACAAATAAGGCGATACTAATAACTTTCTTTGCATAGCAAACTATTTGAAAAAATGAAGTTGATATGCGTATGAAGTTTAATGATGCCATTAAATTTTGTGTAATTAATTTGAGTAAACTTATTTTAAAAATATAGAGAGAACAAAACAAGAATAATTTATAAATTCACTATGGCTTCAAGTAACATTAATTATGCTTTTATAAATACTAGTAAATTTTGATTAAAATTCGATATAATGTTGTATCACTACCAATAGAATTTCTGTTTGTATAATAATAAAAACAATATATTGTTAGGTAAAAGGAGCAACTCATTATATAAACAAGAGTCCAAATTTATGCAGAGGCAAAATCGAACAAGACAAAAAGCACTTTGTGGGAAAATAAAAAATTAACTAGGAATATCAGCTCAAGATTTCGCGAATAGAAGTTTACAAAGGAACTTAACGTTTTGATTCTATTGAATAGGTTATTTAATTTTTAAAGTATATCAAATTAAAGAAAAAAGGTAATGTACTTTACATAGTAAATCGTACCTTTGTAGTATGTATTTGGGATTTAAATCTCCCGCGTTGGGAGGAAGAACTTCACGAAACAAAATAGTTAAATTTTGTGTATTAAGGAACCTGCTTTAAAAATGTTGGGAGAATAAAGAAAAGTAGAGTTACTTTGCAAATTTACTGTATATAGCTTCAAAAAAAAATAATTATTGGGATAGTTTATTAATAACATTAATGTTTAGATGGCGATTTTAAAAACGTTTACCAGTAACTATTTATCATTGTAATAAAATTGTTGTTGGTAAGAAGATATAACAATATTTGGTTTCATTATATTATTTATGTAAAGAGACATGCTTAATGACACAAAAATTATTTATTAATTTATAAAATATTAAAAAAAAAATTCATGTAATCGAATAATAATGATGAAAAATGATCCATATATCTGCATGGTAGTGTCTAATTGTAAGTGTAATAAAGTTCGTAACCTTTATAGTATTTCTAATTGAGTGTGTAGCTGCAGTTTTCTAACAAATGTCGGTGTTTATTATTAATTGTTCTTTATATATAATATAATAAGCAATAAAAATTATGCTTTCCACCGTTGCATTTAAATTTTGTGTATTAACAGTATTTTAAAATGACATCTGCAAATTAAAGTAACCTATGTATTATATTTATATCGGTATATGTATACATTTTCAACACATAATTTCAATTCTCGTACCTGATCCAGACAATTGTCCCGTGTTTTAAATACTAATACCCCAATAAATCTCCTACCTACAGACACCGATGCCGACCGAAGACGTACTTGGTCAAACGGTGACCAGTTTTGATAAACACTGCGCTATAGACGACGACATTAATTCTGACGGAAGGTGTACATTCAACTTTATTTTATTCTTTTGTGTCGTGTAAATTTTTAGTTAGTGTTTATTGCGCCCATTAACTGGACCTAACACTGGTTCCATCTGACTATAAATTCTTGATAAGCATGGTTTTAACGGTAGCAATTACTGGTAATTATTGAATAGAACTACTACATTAATACTAGCATAAGTTAGAAATAGAATTACGTTTTAGCAAAGATATTCTTATAAGTATATGTACATATGTATGTATAAACAAAGAGAAAAACTTCTTTGAGTTGTGTAGAAGTCTAACACCTATTAAAAAAGTATTCACTATAATAAGTAACCAATAATGTTAGTTAGTCATGTTTTCCCCCGACCAAAAAAAGAAATAACGAGTTGCGCCATTTTGTTATACTAACTCATCCTTTTATTCAATCTCAATGGATACTCGTATTCCAATTATTCCTATGTGTACTTTTTTAGCCATCTTTTTTCCTCTCGCGATGATCTCTCGTTTAATGTTAATTGCTCGATGTTGGTGTTATTTCTAGCAGTTTAGTTGTTCTTGGTTTCTTACGTTTACTTCTCTGTGAGCAATCATACATTCTTTTATCTTTCGTTACTTGTTTAAAAACAAAGTATACATAATATAGTCTGGTAGATTTGCAGACTCTACCGGCTTGTGTTACTTTGACAATTAAGTATTTGACCTAGTTAAGTTTGGCGATTCTATTATGTTCTCAGAAATTTACTGACTACCATTATTTTCTCTCCACATTTTACCTTTTCATCTCAATATATTTCCTACAGTGTTGCCCAAGGTTTCTGTTCGTTTTCCATTATTTTAACAACCCATGTTTATTTTACCTTTCTATGATCTTCTATACTTTAATAATGACACCACCAGTTAAGTTCTGGCTTTCTTGCAGTTATAACTTGTATCCTTATACATATTATTAAAATGGATCTAGTAACTGTTTGATAAAACTACATTTTTATTCTTTCTTGACCTTTTCTTCTATTTAGGAAGGTTTGGTGGATACAGTTTTAGCTGTACAGTTTAACTTGATCAATTCTTGCTATTTCCTCCCTGTTATTATAGCTTTACTGTAGGTGCTAGTACAATTGCCAATTTTGATTCTAATACATGTTCATAAACTTTCAGTGACACACGCAGTAGGTCCATGCTAATCTATCTAATAGTCTCTGATATAGGTTCAACATCTGGATACTCTATCCTTCCTGTAGACCTTTCGTTGTCTCTTACTAAATTATGAAATATCTTGATATTCTTCGTTCATATGAGAGTATGCTTACGAGGCAAGGCAATACTTTCAATCACAAGTAAAGATTGGACAGGTTCCATATAACACCGTATTGAAAGTGTCCAATCTTTACTTTCCATGAGTGTACCAATCATTAAAAAAAGCAAGCGGCACTATTTTGTGTGTAATAAAATAGTAAAAGTAGCATCGCAGCTTGAATTCACTGAAGATAGAAGAAACCAACAAACTAAAACTTACAAAATTTATTATGATTGCTGATTGTTATAGGTGGCTTCTTCGACTAACAATAAGAAACCAAGAAAATCAAATTTATCTTTATGTTAAACAAATGTTAGTTTTATCCTACTTTAAACGCTTTGACTATGTACCTACATATAAGAAGAAATAGAAGTTGTTCTATTTTGCTTAGCTTAATTAATATTGGTACCTATATTTTATGGTAAACTATAAAATATATGCTTAACCTGAAAATTGAACTATGACTAGGCTATTAAAAAAACATTCGAAACAAAACTTCTATTTACACTGCTAGTTACCAGTTTCATATTTACATATTTAATAAATCAACGACAGCCTCGAATATAAGAATATGTATATTCAAACTAATATACCGCCGAGCTTTGTTTGCCTTTAAAATGCTTACTGAATAACCGGAATTAATGTTAAAACCTACAAACTTTATGGAGCAGTATTTTCCCTATTAACACCATTCACGTTAATAAATGTAAATGATACCATAATAAATTTATTATTTGTAGGCTCAAATTATGGATTAACATAAGGCCAACTTTATTAATAAAGGCGCCTATTTTGACGAATGTACGTAAAATTTATTTAATATGTGTGAACATGTTTTACAGATTTCTCAATAATTAATTTGGACCATTATATAATATAAATGAAGTATAATGAAAGAATGTCAGATTATGGGCTAACTTCATGGAGATTTTTGCAATGTAATTCTTTTTCCAACTGCTGTTAAACAAGCATTCTGAACGATCGATCACCGTTAGCCAGCAAGCATTACAGAATAGAAACTGGAATTGCTCGTTTTATCTCATTTGTTAAAAGTTTATCAGGTTTTGGATTTTGGTAATACAGGAAATGTCTAGAAATAAGTCAGATGTTACAATTAGATGTTTGGCACATAATTTTTGGTGAGTTATGATTTTCAGGATAAAGTATCTAAATTATCCGATTAAGTTTGTGGCTGTAAAATAAACGTAAGCAAATGCTACAGCAAATGAAGTTAAGACCTTTTAACAAATTAGAAAAATAAGTTGCCTGGCATTATAGTTATGACTTGAAGCTATGAATTCTTTCGTGTAGTGTATGTTTTACTACATAATTCAGAGTATTATAAATATACATATATATGTACATAGAAAGGGAACCTAAAACAGAATAGTTAATAGATGTTGATCTGCAGCAAAGATAAAAGCTTAAAACTAAGTATACTAAAGCGCTTAACTCAGATGATGATTTATTAACCTAGATGATAGAATGATCTATTTACACGATCAGACTATAGTGGTCACATAACGGCCAACTAGTATTACCTTTACCAAATTAGCAAACAGTCTGGTACAGACAGCCAAACGAATTGTAAGTTAAGCTTACTTTAATCCATACACACTGTTGCGCACATGTTCAAAATTTAAGTATGATCATTAGAATTTTTTATTTGCGGTAAGAGGACGATAGCAGGAGGATCAATTATTCTACTAAAGACATTTCTGCAACATTTCTACATCGGCAAAAGTTGCAATTAATCGATCTAAAAATGTAATTGCCGGAACTATTTTATTTCACGTAAGGTTAATCTGCAAACACCCACATTTACAGTGTGTGTACTGAACTTTTTCTATAGTAGAAGCTCCCACGCTATCTAGATTGTATGAACTGTATGAACCCTAAAACGAATTTAGTATTTTTATTCTGAATGGACAGCAATGCATTCCGGATACTATTTCAGAACCACATGACCTCTCAAAGATCCTAACAGTAATCCAAGGTCCCTATGCTGAAAAATTGCACCATCTCTGGTAACTTCGGCGATGCTAATAAAAGTGTCTTTTGCTTGCTTTGTAAGCCACAATAGGAATCAGGTCAAATAAGACATTTTTGCCACCCACACAAACAGTAATTCAAACAAATTATACGCATCAGTCTAACTTTAAAAGGATTTTAGAGAGTAGTAGTAGTGTGGCTAGTAAATACGCTTTACCGTCGTTGAACTTGGTAATTTCAATGTAGGATTATCTCAGTAAACATGTATACGAACACCTGCTAGTATGCTAGGTACGACAAATCGCATTAAACGAATCGGTTACCCTTACATTTAATGTCATGACATGTAGAGAATTCTATTACTTACAACTTGCAATCAAGAAACTACGAAATTGATTAATTAACGGCACATATTATTGCAAAAGTATCAAACATAAACGACATATTTTATGAATTATTAGTACTCACTTCATACATATTTACCACCACAGATGTCCACTCGTGCAGTCACTAATTTCGTTGTATTTATATAGTAGCCTCGTAAAACAACAACTACAATTAATATAAGTAGAGGATGTCCAGAAAAACGTAAATAATACGCATATCTCTACATCAATAATCTTGCAGATATTCTGGTGCATTACACCGGATACTGTTAGCATATACTTCCACTACATTGCAATTAAATTTATAGATAATTATAGTCTATAATACTTTATTGTTCTAAATATTACAGTAAAAATCCAAACCAAAAAACCTTTCATGGCATAATTCGATAATATACCACAACTAATTTTAGCACTAAAATCTATCTAGTGCAATAATGTATTATATAGATAGCGGACCGATAAATAATTAGTTCCTTGAAATGAGTAGTTTGGTATTCCCAAGGCCCAACCCCATCTTCCGGTTTTAATGAACCATGATAATGACTCAGGATAGTGTATGTACTACATTGCAGGTGGGTAATAGATATTTATTTGTCATCGATTATTAAACGTAGTAGTACTCTCAGATATTTTACATTCAAGTGATTAATTAAAAAGTGTTTGCTGTATTATTTTATGGACAATCTATTATTCTCCATTTGAGTATGCTAAGTATTCGTAACACTATCCTGTAGTATGTAATATAGAAGCAAAGGATTATTCTTTCTATTGTCATTGGTTCATAATACAAGAAGATTCCGTGCTTGGCAGCTAAAGCGAAAAAGCTGCAATGCTCACGTTATGGCCAGGAATAAATTAGTGTTACTAACAAAGCAAACACATGAATGTGCAAAAATATTCAAAAGTGAAAAATTTAAGAAAACAGTTAATATTCTTTGTTTTTTTGTAACTGTATGTAGTCTCAATTTTGTGAATGTTAAAGTACATAATTGTAATCTACAAACACAAGTGTAGTCATAATTTTATCACAGACTGTCCTACACAGCACCATTTCCATATCTTAAGAACTAAATTAGAAAAATAACATTTCAATAACATAACTAACTAATTTGGTTAACTTTTAGTTGACTCTGCACTAAAGGCGTTCTTTTCGTGTAGATGTAGTGCATAGATAGCATAGAACGTAATACAGCTAGATGTAGAAAACTAGAAATATTCTGTAATCTTTTGCCTGATTCTATTTCTTCCACTTCTATAAAATAGGATCATCTGGGAATAGAACTCAATAATCCAAAGGACATAATGTAATCACATTGCAGCAGGGAAAGATACAAAGGAAAAAACTCAAGTCTATAAACGCAAACGCAACATTGGAAGAGAAATAGACAAAACAGAAACTGTTTCAAAAAGTGCAGCTAAAGAAACTTTTAAAGAAAAAAAAAATAAGAAAACCACCAGACTAGTTTGAGAAGGAATGTCCAATTAGTTAAAAGAAAACTCAAGACAAGAAGAAGACAATTTCAAGGTGCTAATCAGAAAATAGCACAAGCCTACAAATAAATCCAAAGAAGGTATTTATAGCCGAAGTAGAATAAAAGTTCTTAAGAACAACTTACAAAATATAGTAGATTACTACCAAAAACAGAAAGTAAAAAATATTTTCAAGAAGTGTGTGATCACTACAAAATGACAAAAGCGGAGACCACAGAAGAATTGCCTTTTTAGAAACGACCTACAGAATTTACCAATATTCTGTACCTGAATACCTAAATTTGAGCAATACTTTATAAAAGATCGTAGATGATTACTATTGCTAATTCAATACCAATACTACCTAAAACGGGATTTTAGGTCGCATTGTGCAGTTTTACATGAACTTAATAAGGGGCAAACAGGGTATTTCTCGAAAAATTCGATAATCGTCGAAAGCGTTTGGATTTTTTGATGTTTCCATTGTTGTTTTCCGTAATATCTTCTTGAACGCATTGTTGTAACAAATTGATCAGCTTCATTACGATCGTTGACGGGAAGGATGTCGTGGCATATTCTTCGACGGAGATGTGTTCGTAATATGGTTTCCACGAATGGGTTTCGTCGGGGTTCGATATTCGCTGGTCAGAATTTTCTTCATTAATTTCAATAATGGTAATATCTGGTGTCCAAATTCCATTATCAAGTTCTTTGAAAATTTCATCAATATTTCGTCGGAGTTGTCCATAATTCTTCAAATAGTTCGAAAATTGTGGTAATTCTATGTGTCCATTAAAAACACTAATTATAATTGAATGTAATATGTATATATATAAATATTTTAAAGATCTGATACAGTTAATGTGTTTAATTTATTGTCAATACGACGAATGTTAAAGATCATTAAACATTCATCACAATGACGATTTTTTGCTGCTTGGCAATTGATGCAGATTTCTTGGAAGGCAAGTTTATTTATAATTTCGTCTTCTGCCGTAAAATAACACAACGAGTGATGATATACTCGATCTAAAAAAAATAATAAAATTCATACAATAATTGTTACAATTTTTAACTTACCTAGAACATCTAAAGGATAGATTGCTTTCACACAATCTGTACACAATTTTACTGTAGTACTAAACTCCCAATGTACTACTTCGGATGTATCTTGCCAATCAGGCGGAGCACTTATGTGTTTATCTGATATGGATAAGTTGAGCGATCCAACATAAATAATTGAATATGACGTTTCTTTACAAAAAACCATTGATTTCTTTTTTCTAAACAGTCACTTTCTGCGGATAAACTAAAACTTGGAAAACCGTTGGCGTCTTCTGAAGCAAGTCGTGAATATGCCATGATGATGATGGTAATGTCTTTATACACCTCTACAGGCTTTTACACCCCCAGAAAAATGGAAAAGAATATAGAAGCAGCAGTGAGAATTAGCGTGAGAAAAATAATCGTACCAGTGACCGTCAAAATGTTTCGTTGAAATTAAGATACAGCAGCAATACTAACCACCCTCGAACTGGGAGCTTGTCGTAAAAAGAAAATTTTCTTTTTATTCCAGCATTGACAGCAGCAGCCTAATATTATTTCTGCGCTTACTTAAATCCAGCAACTCCAACGACGGCCTGTTGTCGTACATATATAAACCAAGTAAAGTTGCCGTCGTTGTAGTCGCTGGATTTAAATAAGGGTATAAATAATATTAGGCTGAAATTAAAACAACCACAAGCACTATTTTACGAGTAGAACTTGGGATATATGATTTCTGTAAATTTTTAACAAGCGTATAACTTAATAAAGACAAATTCTATTATACCTAAAATAAAATCTAAGTACCTACCAAAGCAACTGGTCAGACCAATAAAAATGACAACAGAGAAGACCAACAACAAAGTGAGAATTTAAAAATTAGTACAAACACGAAAAAAATTGCAAAAACTAGTTAAACCGCTACAACGAACAAAATATAATTAAAAATAGATGAAGGGAAGATGAAAGACACATAGCGGCTAGGTCCTAAAGAGAGTTAAAAATGCAATAGGAACGACGAAAAAGAGATTATATACCTAGAGTAAATAGATTACTTACCTACCTATTCGGTGCTGTGGTTAATTCAGACAAGCAAAAATACATAGGTACGTTTGAACTCGTATAAAACGATTTTACAACCAACATTGCTATACGCATATGAAATGTGAATCATGAACAGCAAACATAACAAAAACTAGAAGCATGCGGAAGTTATTGAAAAGAATTTTTAATGGTAAAGAGGCCAGAGACGGGTGGACGTCTACTGAAACGAGTTATATGTAAGCATTAACTTGCTGAAGCCTCTGGAAAAAGATGAAAAAGACTCACTGGACAGACTGGGGACTGGAAAAAACACACTAAGCTGTCTGTCCCCTAACAACCTGTTAACGCTATGTAATGAGAAATTTGAACATCAATTGTCAACTAGTTAGCATCTGAGATGCTCGAAAAATTTCTAGCACTTATAAATTACTAAACAATACACTTCCACCACGGAATCCACCACCAATTCCGCCACAAAGGAATCTTTACAAGTGAGAATTTATCTTAATTTAGAGTCTAGCTTATGGGTTGTATTTCTATCTACGGTTCTGACAATAGTTTGAGTTGACATAATGATTTAAGTTTTTGTGTTATAAGAATGAGTTGACCTGCGAATGGTAAATGTGAATGTGTACCTAAGACCTCTAACCCTTACTTTCTTCAATGTCTTAATTGAATTAGAATTTGCTAGATATGTTGTCGTTGTAAGCTCCACTGAATGATTTAAAACTATTAAATTGCTATTTAGAACGGACATACTTTTTATAAGCCTGTGTATTCCTTATTAATCTTAGAATACTGGATATTCGTGAATTTTACGACGCTCCTCAAATTTCGTAATGCATTCTTATTATAGTCCAGCATTCTATGATTAATATTGATCACGAATCGATTTATTGCGTTAATATAATATGGATTTTGAGATTATGCCCAAATACTACATGCAGTGGTGCGTGAAACCTAACCATCAAAAATCGGCAGTAAGTGCTTTCCGTCTTACTAACTAGCTAGCTCACAGAGATCTCGACGTCACCTTCTGTTGAGAAAAGATAAGACAAAGACAGCCCAGAAAATTAAATCAAAGAATAACTTTCTTGGCAAACTTACTGGAATCTCCTCGGAGGCTAAAGGAGACACGCTCAGAACAGCAGCGCTGGCTTTAACTTACTCCCTTGCTAAATATTGTACTCCTGTTAGTAATATAAAAAGTTTACATACCAACAAAATAGATGTCCAACTCAAGGAAGCAATAAAAGTCATAGCAGGTACCTTGAGATTGACGCCTACAGTATGGCTTCCGATTCTTGCCGATAACCTCCTGAATTCCGCAGCACGAAGACCACTCGCAGAGAGTGGGCAAAAGCTCACAATCAAGACAATGTTTTGTCCTCTTCCACCAGATCATCTTAGATCCCGTTTTCAGATCTGGAGAGATAGTGAACTGGGAAAGGACTTCCACTTTACGTACTCCAATTGATTTGACTGTGTTGTTGGCACTAGCACAGCTACAAACTTAAACCTCATTACGCAACTGGCAGAAAAACCTCCAGGACGGACCTTTCCCGTCAGACGTGGAACCGACTGAATTTATTTAGGGTGGGTCACGATTGATGTGGGGACATGATGTTTAGATGGGAATAAAAACCTTCCTAGAGTGTGACTGCGGTGTACATAACCAGACCATGAACCGCATATTAAATAAATTTTCAATTAGATCCTTCGAGGACGGCATTGCGTAATTGCACTCCGCTTCCCCTACAGCAATCGCTTGTCTCACCGATCAGGATATAAACTTTTAATGTCCTAGATTGTTATTTTGTGTTATGTATCTCATTTGATTTTTAACTGACTAGTACGTTCTACTATCTTTTGTATTGTTACACTCTGTAATGTTTGTTGTATTTATGTTTCTCATACGAAACCACACGTTAAGAAAAAATAAGTCTTATGGTCAACAATATATTTCAGTTATATATCTGGCCCAACTTTCGTTCATCACTAGTAAATAAAGTGTATACGTACAGGCTGTCGCATATGATTGTCTCTAGGTTGTCAATACCAAATAATATACCATCATAATGTTTCTTTTTTTTAACTAAAGTTCGGTAACAATGATTTATAAATAGAATAGTAAAACTAATGTCGCCCTTTCAACAGCTAAGTTAGTGGTTATTGTTGAATGAAACACACTAAGTGTACAATTTAACTGAATAGAACATTGTAACTTTAGCATTATAATCAATGCCAATTGCCAATAACCGTCAAGTTACGCCGGCAGTTGCTCCAAGCACAGAAAATTATCAAAATCTTATATGAACGAGTCCAATTAGAGCTCTAGACTTACCGCTGACATCTCAATCAGAGTAGAGTAGTTAAAATCATTCTTAATAAGGGATGGAGATTGGCGATATGCAACTGAAATTACCTGGTAGAAATCTTGCGCGTACAGGTATCTTTCAGGTATAAGAGTATTTGTTAATTGCGTATATACAAGGTTTGTTCCAACATACAGTTTGTGATAGTTTGTAGATTTATTTAGTGTGCATGCGCAGTCAGAATTAATTTCCAACTGTTTGCAATTTGCCCTTGTTGGAATGCTTTAAAAAACAATTTGAAAGTTTATTTTCTACTGTAAAGTAATTGAATTTAAGACTCGAAATTATAAACCACCAATGTAAAATGAAACAAGCCTCGCATGCGTAAGGTACAGACTCATCATACAGATTCCAAACGATTATTAATTTACTGGGAACACCAAATTTCAGTTTGTAAATTGTAGTTTGGTTTGCTGGAACGGCAAACTAATCCACAGAACCCTGATAGTTTGCAACTATTACTGATAGTTTCGTATTCTGGTTGAAACAAACCTACAATTTCAAACAATATTCCAATATTTTCTAACATCTTACAAGAATTACCTTTTGGTTACTATAACGGTGATTATGAATGGAAACGTATACAGTGAAAGATGCCATGCGATTTACTCGAAAATACTCGATACCATCTGACACCGCAACGTCTTCATCGATAAGTTTCGAGGAACCGTGAAACGATACAGTCCTGTATATGGATGTGTTTTTAAAAGCTCTGCCATTATTTTAAGCTAGTCCTAGAAAAATTCAACATGTTAAGACCTTCATTCTCTTGTTCTTTTTAATCTTCAACCTTTCTACCTTTAAGCGTAAGACGAACGGAGGACGAGGGTCTCTCTGCTTCTTCTCGTACTGTGTCTTTCCACATTTTTCCTGTCTTCCTGTTTTTTTTTTCTGGCACTCTCATATACTCTTGCTCTTAGTCTCCGTTTTGACATAAGTCACACATGTCCAAATCGGCTAAGTTGACCTTGCATTATTCTTTCACTTCTACCTTTAGTTTTTGTCATTCTTTATTCTCTTTTAGTCTCGTTTAGTTTTGTTTTCCGTGCGTCTTGGGAAGGCGTTGCTAATAAACAATTTTATTTAATTTGTATTCTATTTCTCTCTCAAGACTAAGTAACAAACGTCACACAGATAAAACGGCTGAAAGAGATAGAGACGAGAGAACCATTGCTTATCAAAAAGAGTGAACTATATAGGTGTTTACAAGTAGCACCTCTAAAGAACTTCACTAAAGACCTATTCGCAAACACTCAGGGTGATATGGCCAACATTCCGAACTATTTCACCATCTATCCTAGAATTTCGTCCTCATAAGGGAACAAAGAAAACGGTTGCACTAGCAGAACTACAAAACCACTAAAACCGTTATTTATGATCTTTACAAGTTTTAACAGTATATAGTTAGATTTACGTAAACATATAAATACAGCTACGAACAAGTTTTGTATAGAGAACGCTTTCCAAACCACTGGTATTTTGACCAAAAAGATTCAAAATTTTGGAACACACACAATGGAAACAGGATGTATGTCCCCAAAACGTACTTTCATGCCGGTTGACCTCGAAAAGTTGCATGACAGCAGAAGGAACAGTTGTCGCATCTTTTTAAGCATAATCGGAGCAGTATCACATAACTTATATCCATGCTCTTACAGCTTGTTCAACTGCTGTGGCCTATTACACAAAATTCTTCATATTCCTGACTTTTTCAGTAAATTTTGTTACCGAAGAAGAACATCTACCAACAAAGAGTTCCCAACTATTACAAACATTAACTATTGGCAAAAACATGCATATTGTACGTCGGCAGAATCAGCAAAGACGTTGACTTATGAATGTTTGGATTGCAATCTTCAGAAGATTCCATCATTAGTTAATACCTTTTTGACCTACTTGATTACTTGATAGTTAAGTGTATAGTTTTTTTTATGATAACAACATACATGTACATATCTTTTAGAGGACCTTCTTTTTCTAGTGCGACCAGACATTTTGCCAAATACAACCCTATCTTTTTGAAACAGCACGTACAATAAAGAATACAACGAAACAAGTTTCATACATACACATATACATATATACAGGGTTGCCCACTTGGCCTTCGTTCTTAAATTGTACGTTTAATATTGATTTTATCGGAAAATGTTAAAATACATTTTTGGAATGGAACCCTATTTTTTCCATTTTTTCTGTGGTTGCCAAAGGAATATCAATAAAGTCCTTTTACAAAAAGTTTCGTTAAAAATCAACATGCCAATAATTATACCACTTTCTAGGTTATGATAATCTCGAATTTGGTCAATATTTAGTCAAGGAGTGAATAGATACGATTTTTGAATGGACAGAAATGTCGGTGGGAATTTTTAAAAAACTTGTTTTTTCTCCTAAACGAGTTGACTTTTGCAGATAAAAGTCTTAACAAAAAATTCGATATACACTACTGTGCAAAAGAAACCAGCACTTATAAATATTCTACAATAATGAGAGGTACTATAAATAAATGACCTATAATGACAATAAAAGTTTTTATTATGTATCTAGTACGATTGCTACTTATACATTTATAACAATACATGAGTATTTTTAATGTTTCAAATGCGAGTGTTAGTATTTTGTGTGGCCATTTTTAAATTTAATAACGTCGTTGATCCTGTTCTATGCGCTATCATGCAGTTTCTGAATAAATTCATTGGGGATTTTGGCCCATTCGTCTTCTAAATCTGTTCGCAGCTCCTACACATTGTTGACTGATTTTTCATATCTCATTTGATCGAGATAATCCCAAACATGATCCCAACATAATGTTAAGATCCGGACTTTGTGGTGGTTAAACTATTGTTCTTAATATCCCATTGCTCTCTTGTTGGCCCAAGTAATTTTTAATTAATCCGGAAGCATGTTTGGGATCATTGTCCTGTTGTACTATAAAATTTTCGCCTTACTGAAGGGATTGTATGGTCTTCTAATATTTTTTTTATGCTTCTGCAGTTAATCTGTCATCTATTTTTACGAGATCGCCAACGCCATTTGCAGAAATACATCCCCAAACCAATACATTGCCACCCTCACGTTTTACAGTCGCCTGTAGACGGTTCCAAAAGAGATTCTCCTGGTCTAAAGCATATTTTAATCTCTTTTGCTCTATTACGTTTTCTCAATAAAGGTTTCCCATCCCCGTAACCGGGGAGAAAGTAGCGGGACTTCCGGGAGAGGAAATCAGAGCTGATTATACTGCAGTAGACCCAGAGCAGGAGGCAGAACATACACCGACGTTGGAGGAATGTAAACAAGTGATAAGAAACTTGAAAAACGGCAAAGCAACAGGTACAGATGAAATCTGCAACGAGATGTTAAGAGAAGGCGGCGAAGAACTAAAAGAAAGAGTATATAACCTGGTATTGCAAATATGGAAAGAGGAAAGGATCCCGAACAAACGGAAAGAAGGATTAATAGTTCCAATACAAAAAAAGGGGGATCTCACGAAATGTGAAAACTATAGGCAAATAACGTTGCTAAACGCAGTCTACAAGGTATTTTCTTCAGCCATGAGAAAGCGCTTGACTATGTACACGGAGAAGGCAATAGGGGAGTATCAAAACAGATTTAGGCAAGGTAGATCAACGGTGGATGCGGTTCATGTTCTTAACCAGATCATTGAAAAATGTTACGAAGTGGACACAGAATTACAAATAGTGTTTATTGATTTTCAGCAAGCCTTTGATAGTGTGAATAGAGAGATATTACTAGAGGACGCAAGACGGTTCCATATACCGGAGAAATCAGTGAGACTGATAAAAGCCACACTATAATAAGAGCATGCGGAATAGAGGGAACACTTATTAATAAATCAGTACAAGTAATAGCATTTGCAGACGACCTAGCAGTAGTAGCAAGAGATAAGAGAGTACTAGCCGAAACTGTATTAAACCTCAGCAGGGAGCAAAAGAAGCGCGGACTGCAAATAAACCAAGGGAAAACTAAATACATGAAAATATCAAGAAGAGATCGAATAGACGATGCAATAAATATGGACATAGGAGGATACAAACTTGGAAAAGTTAACACATTCAAATACCTTGGAGTGATCGTGAGTGATAAGAACGAAAGAAACTTAGAAATCGATCACAGAATACAAGCAGGATATTGTGCATTTTATAAATATAAGATGCTTATGATAAATAAACGAATCAGTAGAAAAACAAAACTGAAAGTATATAAAAATGTAATAAGACCGGTAGCAACGTATGCAGCTGAAACCATGTGGATAACCCGAAAAGAGGAAGATAAATTAAGAAGATTTGAAAGGAATATTATAAGGAAAATATATGGAGGAAGAAAGGTAAACAACGGGGACTACAGAAGGATAACAAATGCGGAGATTGAAGAAATCCTAGAAGGGGAAGATATAGTCAGACGGATAAAATCGCAGCAGTTGAAATGGTACGGACACATAAGCAGGCAAGGCGAACAATCAATGATAAAGAAAATCACTTCATGGAAACCTACATGGAACAGACCAAGGGGAAGGCCCAGAACAAGGTGGGAAGACCAAATTGTTGAGAGTATTAGGACTATGGGGGTTACGGAATAGAGGGACATGATGAAGGATCGAAAACAATGGAGAAGAATAATTGAAGAGGTAAAAAGAAATACAAAATTGTGAGAGGTGAAGTAAGAAGGATAGTGGACTGACCAACCACAAAGTATACTAAAATGGTCCGAAGAGCTCTACGAGCGTCTACAATTCCACCAGGAATGCAAAGCCTTATGTATATATATATATATCCTCGTAACCAGATCTCTTCAACGATCTTCTCACAGTTGAAGCATGCACAGATGTGCTCGTCACTTCTGCCAGGTCCTGTGCTAATTGTCTGCTTACTTTCTTACGACTTTGTAAGGATCCAATTTTTAAAAACCGTTCGTCAGTTCCACTAAGCTTTCTAGGCCATCCTAACTTCGGTTTATCGCCTACTTGACCAGTTTCGTTGAATTGTTAATAATACTTTGTACACTGTACCGTGAACACTTAACACGTTTTGTAATTTGTACTTGATTAAAACCTTCTTTATGTAACACAATTTTATGTCTGTTCACAAGAGATATTTGTGGCATCTTGTGAGTTTTTTTGAATTCTTTCACGATTACAAACTGCACACTTTCAATAGATTGAATTACACGAACCGGAAACGAGATTTAAACGAAACAAAAATGCAAATTTATTTTTAAAATATACCACACCTTTTCGTATGATGATAAGCTATGAACTGAACGTGTAAAATTTCGATTTTATTAAAATACTTTTATCTGCTTTAATGTTTCTGCGGATTATCCTTCCTACGATTCGCTTCGGGCGAACCATAAAACATTATTTTCTCTTATAACATTTCTATTAACATCTATTAACATTTTCCAGAACCTAAGAGTAAATTTCTTACAATAGCTCATATTTATTTGTCGGATTAGATGTATGAATTTCATATTCAGCACAAAATTATATTCCATACTTTGAACAAATGTGTTGTTAGTAAAATATCATGCATTTTGTAAGGGGCTGGTTTCTTTTGCGCAGTAGTGTACATATCAAAACTATAAAAATATATAGGGTGTTCCATTTAAAAATCGAGCTCCTCAGGGAACTTACTAAATATTTTTACATTGTGAACGGCAAACGTTCGAATAAAACTGTATCTTAACATTTTCTGATAAAATCAATACTAAACGTATTGTTTACGAACAAAAGCCAAGTGGGCAACCCTGTATATGTATATGTACATTTGTAGTACCTTTTGTCAAAACAGTTTAAAATCTTAAATAAATAAGAAGTAAATTTGATTGATTAAAATAAAAGCAAAGAATAAAGATACATCTCCTTTCTCATTTGATTTTTTTTATTTGATCCGAGTTACGTATTATTATAGCTTACTTAGTATTTATGTACTTATATTTAAATAGAATATAACTAATTTTAAATCGTGCTATACCTATGGTTAATTAAATTGCAAATAGTTTTGATATTACTAAGCACATCATTCGTTCTCATCAAATAAGAGAAACAAACTACAACTAATGAATCATTTGATAGGTATGAGTATGTCCGAGAGTTCATTTCAGGGCCGATGTGAAGCGGAGAAGATATATTAAGCCGTTAAATCTGATTTTTGCAACCCTGAATTATATTTAGCGTGCAAATCGTAAACTCTAACGTATTTTATTGTCGCAGTCCCGCGGATATGTAGTATACTTCTTGTACTGCAACAGTCAATAAAACACTTAGAAATGCTCAATGTATACCAGAGACCAATGATATATCACGCAACGAGGAGACACTAATTTATGTAGAATGAGAGGCTGAGATGTTTGAAATTAACTTGCAAAAGACGATTCTCCGGGTAAAGGAATGTAGATAATAATGGAACTCGACAGTAAGATAACTACACGGTTTTCTGAGATATTTACTAAAGAACTAAAACCTGGCGAATAATATCAAAAGTTACGTCATGCGGGGTATTTCTGGCAATATTTTTCTCTTTGAATTGTTCCAGCACATTTTTCATCACAATAAATTCTGAATCTTGAACTTTGATTTTGCAGACCATGCAATTGCATCCTTTCTCGATCTATCTACTGTTCATAAAATAAAGTACAAATCTTAATAACACTCCTTTTTTGCACACAGAGTTTCACAGAAACTTATTGGGTATGGTAGTAAAGGCTGATGCAATAAACAACAAATTGTTTAGACATGACCCAATTAATAAAGCCATTTCTTGAATCAATACTAATTCGCGTAAGGCCTCATATTTGGGGAGGGTATTCTGCCGATTACAAAACGCAGCAATTAACATGGATTTATTCTTTTATTAATATTTATTCCGGAAGTTGATAAAATAATAATTACATATTCGAATTTAGATCTCCAATCGAGAAAAATAAACATTTATTACTGCCTGCTACTGCTGTTTGTTGTTTAATTTTGACGGTTCTTATTTAAAGAAGGTTGATTTAAAAACGATACAAAAAATATGTACTATATAGGGTACTAGGACAATAATTTGTTCTGTCTTTATCTTCTTATCCATCTAAATTTATTTCAAACAAACAGGACCACCCTAGACTGAGTATATTAGTGCTTCACTTGTGCGCAAACCCATCTTCAGTGTTATAGGAAGATACAGTGTAGAAACTTGTGCTAGCAGAATTGCAACAACCTACGTCTACAAACTTACGTAATAATCTCCATCGATTTGTGGATGCCTTGAAAGCGCAGGAATCATCTATAAAAATTGCCAAATTTGCGCAGGACACACTCTCAACTTCCTGCAAGAAGATGAATCAGTCAAAATCCAATCTGACGGCAACGCTGCCTTTAAAAGATTGCACTACCAACCTGTCAAATTCCATCCTGAAGTGATATCGAGGTGCCACAGGAAGCTCTAAATACTGGTAGAACATTTGGACTTTACGTTAAGGTAGTTTCCAAAGCACCTAGTGGTCAAACGTAATTAAATAGGCGACAAGAACACTCGAGATCCGAGCCGACTGCTATTTTCAAGTGCTAAAGTCTATCGCAACATGATAGTGTGGGACTCCCAGTCGGTGTGTGCAATAACTGGTATACACAATCACGCTACAATCTGTTTTGGAAAACTTGTTCTTCTTTTTCCTTTGTCTACATAATCGTTCTGATCATTGCATGTAGAATATCTGAATGCCCTTTACCGTCGATGATCGTGTTCACCAACTTTAGTTCTGGTATTTCCTTTCCTAGGTTTCGATTGGTTGTCCTCCTTCTTGCCACCTCTTACATACGAATATGGTATGCCCTAACTTTACTTTACCGCCCATTCGCGCTTGCTACCTTTCCAATCGCCCTTTCGTACACCCTGAAAATTCTGTTAAGACCTGAGTCAAATAATGATTAGCATGGATGGTGTGATATTTGAGCCATGGTTTTAGTTTTGGGATTAATTCTTTGGTCCACTGTCTACTACTTGTATTGTTTTTCACCTATCCCACCATGTATCTATTGTTCTAGTCTTCAGCTCCTTTACACTTACCTCTTCCTTATGGACATACCTAGGACATACAGTCCTATAAGCCGCTACAACACAAATTAGTATCTGTCGCTGTGTTTTTTGTAGAAGCAGTTAACAGCAGTTTGAAAACACTGTACATTATACAAAATTACAATAAAATGTTTCCATATTCTTTACTAATTATACAAAATACAGTTTCAATATTAATATTTCCTTAGATTACTGCCTAATGCGCCCAAACTCGTGATTACAAAAGCTAGTAGGTGGATAACTCCAAGCCCACTATCTCTGAATCAAAAAGGCAGGTGATTCCTTTCTGCTAGTTTGTGCCGCAAATAAAAAGTTTTGTGTTTCATATTAACCTAACAAGAGCCCTCTTTTTTAGTGGAACAAGAGACTTGCTAATCTGCAGCCGTTAAATTTAAAAATTTTCTATACGTAATTCGTTTGTGCCGAAAATAATTTGTTTTGTATAACATAAATAAATATAAGTTAATTCGCTTGCTTTTCTTTTTAGCGGATTTTTAAATTACCCAAGTTGTTGTGATTTTCTTTTAGCAGAGTCATTTCCGCAACCAATAAATTTTAAAGTTTTTATAAGTGACTCGTTTGTTCTAGCATCATTTTAGTGCGTCTTAAGATTCACATTATTAACAACTAATAAGAAACATAATTTCTTTGTAATTCAATCATGATAAAGCATTATGTCTCACAGAAACGAAATATAGGTACTTATGAAATTCATTCTCAGATTTTAGAAAATTTAATACTTAATACAAATATTAACAGTTTGTAGAAAGACAAAAGTTTTAGTTCTAGTACTACAAGTTTGTTACTCTTATTATGTTATATATTAAGCAATATCCTGTTATAAGAAATACTTCAAAGGATTTAAACTTATGTTGCTGATACTGTTTTCCACTTCTAGGTCAATTATATCACTTTTAATTCGATTAAAAATCAATTTATTCCAGAACCTTTACAATTATAATTATTATTATAATTTGTATCAATTAATAAACAACTAGCCATGCCTATCAACATAATTATCTACATCTATGTGTACAATATCGTGGACAATTTAAGATATTTTTTTTAATGTAACTATAATCAAAAAATCCTTATATGTATCACTGTATTCTTTGTCAAGCTAAACAATTCTGTTCAAGGACTAGAGAAAAACATGGCAAAAAAACCTAGTCAAGAGCTGAATTTGATAAAATTCAGGCGTTCTAAATAATACTCCAATTTTCAGTATCTGTTCTAAAATTGACCGCGTTATTTTTTTTAATGCATATCATTTCATATATTAATCTCTTTTTATAACTATTTTCTTTTTTTAAATCTTAACATTTTCAAAACCAAAGTTATGTGGTAATTCTTTAGAATGCCTAGACAAAGCAATTTCTACGGTTATGTTATGCGTTACAGTGTATTAATGATTATAAAGTCGCTTTTTGAAGTATTGTCTAGTCTGACCTACCTAACATCTATCACAGTGTTTACATTCTAAGTTATATACGACATTACTTTGATTATCTTTTTTAATATTAGGTTTTAAATTTGTAAAGAACTGTCGGTTATTCTTTGGTGTAAATGTAATGTTTATGTCTGATTTTTTAAATTCTTATTTATTTTTGTCACTTACGTCGTTGATGTATGGAATTATATGATATATTTTACTATTTTGTTTAGTGTCTGTGTTGTATATTTTTTGTATTTGCTTTTTTATTAATTTTTTTGTGCTAATTTAATAGCCTGATCAACTAAACTATTAATTACGCTTCTTTTTAAACTTACCGAAGTGTTTGAAAAGTAGTTTAAATGTCTGTTGCTACTAGTGTATTTTATGTACCAATTTGTTTTTATGTTCGTGTTATTATGTATTATCTTAATATTTAAAAAAAAATATAGAATTTTGATTTTCTTTTTCAACAGTAAATTTTAATCTATCATGATGGGAATTGAATGCGTTTAGAACATGATCAATTTTACCTAATGATATGCAACATATGCAGTCATCTACATACCGCTTGTAAAATTGCTGCTAAATTTGTTATTACAGCAGATAATGGGAAACCCATTGCAGTTCCAAAAATTTGTTTGTATATTTATTCCACTGTAGAAGTTGTGTAAAGAAAACCTAATAAATTGTAAAGGTTCTGAAATAAATAGATCTTTAATCGAATTAAAAGTGATATAGTTGACCTAGAAGTGGAAAATATATACTAAAGGATTTAATTGTAATTGTAATAATGGAAATCCTAAAACACACTAAAAGACGTTCTTAGCAACGTATGTATAACATATGTATTATTTACATGTACGATTCTTTCGCTGGATCTTTGCCGATACGTCATAAATTTCCGCTATTTTTCGATACCAATCTAGTCGAATCAGACAAACCTGTCTTTCTCTGTTTCTTTCTAAATTTCATGTTAGTCAAGCAGAACACATAATCGTGTGGCTTAGCTTATAATAGATAACACATGACGTATCGGCAAAGATCTAACGAAAGAACTGTATGTATATCAGCACTAAAGATTGTCTACTGAAATTTGTAAAGCCAACTAAGTAAAAAAGCATAAATCTCTATGACAAACTAACATAAACAGAGCTCAAACGAATTTTCAATAAAAAGTTTGAAATCCAGTGGTTACGAAACTGGTTCCGCCAAACAGAAGTAGCAACAATTTAGCTATTATGAAAATGCAACAATCTAAAACAACACACAAAAAAATCCTCTACGAGTCCCAAAAATCAGTCCCGAGCTGTGCAATAACTCTAATTATAATAAATAATATATTTGAAAGAATTTATTTGAATCACAAATGAATTATCTAAAAGAAATTTTGTAATTCAATAACTCGGCACGCATGTCCCTGACATGCAAAAAAAAAACAAGCTACAGTACGATTGACATGAAAGCACAAAACCTTTTATTTGCGGCACATAGTTTTCTAGATTCATATATAGAGGGCCGACGACACGCTCTTTTCTGTTGTCATTGCCTGAAACTTACTTCAAATAAGAACATATTCTAAACGAAATTTTACTCAAAGACGTAGTATCAGATGAACAGTTTTTTTTATTGTAAATTAAATGTTGGAGTGTTATTTATTTCGTACCGGAATGATTAGATGAAATACCATAAGTATATAGCAAAAGTAACTTCATACCTCATCCGCATATTCTAAGTAAGTAGACACATTATTCTTACAGTTATATCTCTCATAATCTATACAAATGTGTCATTACATTCAGATAAAACTCAAGTCGCAGCAGCTCTATTAAAGCCGATCTAGATAAATGGTGAATTGCTTTTTTTTTAATATACCCAAAGCGTTTCGGAATAAATACGGGTAAAATGAACCGTGCTATTTAAAATAAATATTATTGTAACTGCTTATACGATTCGCGGCAAATATACTCGCATGCATGCAAACAAACGTGTACGTACAGAAAAACAAATCGAAGTTCGAGCGCAAATATCACTGAAGAACGTAATCGCTCTGTACTGTTGTAGCGCATTGATTGGGTCACGTTTTAAAGCATTTTCGCTTCGAATGTGATTTACGGATTGAGTTTGTCGTATGGTGGCGTCGTTAAATCACCACGATATTTATTGACTTGAAACACAGTTGCAGAAGCAGAGAGTACCGCTGACAGTGCTACAAATAAGACAATTGCAATTCTGTAAGTAGATAAGCAGCACCAAAGTTTAGTGCAGACATGAAACTGATATTAGCAACAAAATAAGAACTAATTTCTGTTTAGTAATCCTGAGCTCTGCACAATTCATTTACTTATTCAAGAGCAATGCTGTATAAACAACAATTATTAATTAAAAACACTAATAATCCACTCTAGTAAACCATTTCCACTTCACATAGCTCAAGTACCGCATCATAAAATGCTTCATATGCAACTTTATCGGTGATTTGTGATAGGTACAGGAAACATGATTGTATGTTTTTATGTATTGAGCCAACAATGCAGTGCATCGGAGAACAGCTAACACTGTTTTATTTTGTAAGTCCTGCAGCTTCGAATTCAGGATCTTATTGATCAATGATGTTAATATTTATTTTACTAATACATATGTAGTTTTCTTCTAGCTTTTGCTAGGCTGTTAATGTTGAGATCTTTTACACTTAATATTGGTACTGTGCACTGGATAAACACATGCATCGCGTGGCACTAATGAGCTTTTTGCTTTGTGTGACGGGCGATAAAAACACTGCAAGTTATTATTAATATCTATGTATGTTCCTCATTTCACCCTACACCAAATGGTAATTGGGGTATTGATTATATATATAGGTTCCTCATTTTCGTGAATCGTGGAAAACAGTTCATTTTTTTAATTATCATGGAAGACACCACAAAAGTGATGAATATTGGGGAACAGACGTATATTCTTTTGACTTATGACGAGTTTAATGGAAATAGCAGGGCTACTGTTTGATGATGCCATGAAAAAAATCCCAAACGAAGAATACGAAATTGTACAATTATTGAAACAATTGAAAGACGTCTTCGAGACGGTGGCAGACTGGAGCCTGTACGAGGGAATGCCTGTAAACGTTTATGACAAAATACTCGTTCAGTTATCTAATAGTAGTGGTTAGTTAATACTCAGACCACAAAATTGTTTCTTTATTTCGTAGTTTTATCGACTAGTATATTACGAACATTGCAATAATTGCATCCACTTTGCGCCTGTGCGGGATTTGTTACCACAAGTAATAGAAAACACAAAACGTCTCCTACTGACTAACAATAAGTACACAATGTACACCTTATCCCAACTTATTGAACTGCTTGCTGAAGATGGATATACGATATATATGTATTCCGAATTACGAATTACGAAATTTCAAAACACCACTCCGGCTGAAGAAAACTCTTACGATTGTTGCTACACATTTCCATCATACCTTTTCAATACACGTCCGGTGTGCTCTTTTTGACGAAGAGTTCATGGATGCCATCTTTTTGCTATCTCATCTATTCATTTTTTGAAAAATAATCTTGAACGTCTAGAAGTTATTTCGCTTGCCAATTTCTAGAGTCTTTCTTTTAGGCATGACGATGCTCAAATTCAGTATCCACTGTTGCTGTTTATTTAAACATATGGTACGTAATATATTCTTTTAACATACGGTAAGCAACGGATTCGTCAAAACAGACTTTTTTAATAGCCACCACGATTTACGCATCTAACGCCGGTAGATTTTTTATGGGACCCGATGACATCTATAGATTATTCTACATCTACCAACACACAAGAAAAGCTTAAGAAGCGGATGGTGGAAACCGCAGCAATTACATATCAGACATTGCTCTGATGCTGAAGTTTGAAGTTTGTTCTGAATCCTCGGAAGCTGTGGGTTTCGTAATGCATATTCAAGATATTCATATAATTAAAATACTGTATTACTGTACAGTTATACTAGTATCATCTCAACGTCGGAGTTACATCCGAGTTCTTCATTTACAAGTTTGATTAAATATATATATATATACGAACCCTGTCTCAGTGAAGTTGGCCCAACTATCAACATTATGTTTTCTTAGAGAATTATCATATTAACGAAAAACGTAATGAAAACTAAACATATTCTTTGGAGACGAGTTCGCAATTTTGGAAACGTCGGACGCCGGATTTGCTCGTAGCTTCTTCTTCATGATATGCCAGAAGGTTTCTACTGGCGACAGATCTGGACTACTAGTCCAATTTAAAACTGAAATATTGTGTTCGAGCATGCAATGTTTTACTTTTTTAGCCGTACGACAACACCGTTTCGTTGAAAGACGCAATCGATATTATTTGAACGCATTCGTACAATTTGGGATCTTAAGTTGTTTTGAAGCACATTAACGTACTTATCAGCATTCATAATACCTTCCACAAAGTGTAAGTCTCCCACTGCACTAGCCAAGATGGATCCCCAAATCATAACAGAAGCTGGAAAGTTTACTTTCTTTTTGAGACAATCATTCTGAAATGTTTCTTTTCTAGTTCTTATAACACGACTTCTACATACTACCACCTACGCATGGTCATCATCATCGAGCCTTACAATCCTTCGGATTATGGCTAACAGACAAATCCGTTAAATTTTGGGGTGGATTAATCCCCAATTTCTACATCTTATATTTACTAGATTCTATTATCTATTTTTGCCAGTTCTGTTATTTCCTTCCATTTTTTTCTGTCTCGGCACTTCTCCTTCCAATCCGCTATTCCCAATGCACGCGCATCCTGCTCAATCTCTTCTCTCCATGTCTTCCTTGGCCTGCCCCTCTTTCTAGGCCAAAGTGGAACCCATTGTGTGATCCTTCTCACTATTTCCGTTGGTCCTCGCC
>SMLS01061253.1:0-12050 GCA_004785975.1 Popillia japonica
ATTACTATGTTAGTTTCCATAAATTGCGAAACGTGAGTAAAAAATCCGGTGAGAATACGACAGTCACTAGTTTGCTATCGTTATACGAATCTCCGCGGCTTAGTGTTCTAAAGCAATGACCCGGAGAAAGATTTTATGTGCATTTGTTGCGCTACTAACTTGCAACTAAGCAGTTTTCATTATTAAGACGTTGTTTTCTAATTTAAATAACAAACGTTGGTTTTATGGGCGAATTCTATTGCCTTCTGCGTTTGATAGTTTTACAAATTGCAAAATTTCCGCCGATTCACAGAGAGTAGTAATTATGTAGCAAGTCATCTAAAATTATCTCCGCATGTTTAATAGAATATATTTTTTTGTTTTACATTTTACATTTTACGTCATATCCTTCGGAGAATCTAGTTATATAATGCAACTAGATTTTTACTAGGATTGACGAAAATAATTAGAAATCGTTGGCATTAATTTGAATGAATGAGTTATAATCTATTCAATTCGCATGCACGTATGTACATACATATGTAGTCGTCCCATTAGTATTCACCAAAATTTAAATATGTTTCGGGTTATACACGTTTGTAACTACGTAATGCTTTGTAGATATATACATATTATTTTAAAACTGTTTATTGTTAGATAATCTTCAGCAAATACAGTTTCCGAACGACGTTCATACGTTACTTCCTACCAATTCAGAGCAAGCCTAGAGGACGACAAGCTATTATCTGGCATTCCGTTATTTAGCGAAAATGAATTGTCAAGAGAGACGGACTCGCAGCAAAACAGTTAAGCGCCAAGAATAGATGGAATATACGTAAACGCACTCAAGGCCGTGGTACGCGTTTGTCTAGTACTGCTTCTGAACAGGTACAATAGCTGTCTTATGGAAGCAGCTTTTTGCAAAATATGGGAAGTTCAACGACTGGCGTCAATAAGCAAACGCAAGGTCCACCCGGAGACAGCTGGACACGGCTGGTAGGCTACTAAAAAGATTGATTGGGAGCACTATTAACGACACTGGAGGCTTGTCTACAGTCAGCAAGGCTTCAGGAAGAAACACTCCGGAATCATCATAGGGCGATTGTGAACGAACACGGAGCAGAATCCGTAGAGATATCAATAACAAACGACGACGATGGACACGTCGTGTACATGTATCTACAGAAAACGTTGCTCACGACAGTTGCCCCGAATGCAAGAGTGGTGTGACTATAGCGCAGGACTACAAGAGTAAAGAAACCTCTTAACGCTGGGGAACGTCGTGTAAAAAGGAGGTTTTTAGTGGATGCGAACTCCACACACCGATAACTGGTGTAGTCACTAATTGTGCGTTGAGGCATTTATTGCTTATTATTGTGCGTTTAATTACGTTTACTGTTGACAAACTAAAAAAAATTGCAGCGAAATATCTCTGATATCAGAAATTAAGTTTAGGTCTATTGAACATAAAAACATTCGACGGGTACATATACAGTATATCCCGTATCGGTATCTCCAAAATTTGTGAACACAACACGCTTAGATCGATTCCTTTTCCTTTCGAAATTAGAGGTCTAACAAATTATAAACAACAAATAATAAGATGCGGATTTGAATTTTTATCACGATGGCCATGTTAAATCAATTACGTACCTACACTCATGGAAAGTAACGATTGGACACTTTCAATACGTTGTTTTACTTTGATACATGTACATACATAAATACACAGACAATTTCGAGAAGGTGGATTAAGGAACTATCGTTTTGACGGAGGACTAAATGTTTCAGTAGATGTAGATGAACAAGTACTCCATGCTATTACTAGAGATCCAACTACCAGTGTACGTCGCATTAGCAGACAAATTGAAGTGCCACTAATGAGGGTTTGGTAAATTTTAAAATGTAGGAGTTTACATCCATATCATTATAGGAAGGTGCAAGCTATACTTGAGGCAGATTTTCATTATCGCCAAGTTTTGTTCGTTCTACCTGCCTAATTTTAACTTCTGCAGATTGATTTTTTGAAACCTGAATTTTCTATGAAAGTTTGAACTGATGTAATCGATAATTTAGGAATTAGTTCTTACATTCTTCCAGAAAGATTAGATGCCGCCAATTAGCTACAGTTTTTTATGAAAGAATTTACATCTCTTTTAGAAGATGTTCCCTTAAATATAAGAAGTGTGGATTCAAATGGATATTTCATATTTTGAAGTTGAAATTTAAGTATCAACAACAATTATCCACAATGCATTCATACAAAAAGCATGATGATAACAAGTTTACCAATAGAAAAAATTTACCCAGCAGTGCCGTAATGACTACACTGTCAAATTATTATTACCAAAGTTTGTTTTATGTACAGTTCTGACATTTCGAAAAGAATAAAGAGGAAAGTAAGCAATCTTGTTAAGTTAATGAAGTTTCTAAATAGTAAAAATTGATTTTTTAGTATGGGTCATTCCAGTACATTCTAATATTATAACTTTCTTCAAATTATAAGTAAATAAAACGAAAGTTGCCCAAAAGTATAGGAAATAACCATACCTAATTGGAGAAAAACATCAGCAACTACAATAAATTATAAGTTGAATTAGGAAACGTGGGACTTTCGTTACTTATATTAACGTATCTTTAGTTCGGATAGTTTCTTGGCTAACCAACAATATTCCATATTAAAATTGTCGATGCGAAATGTGGAAGAATTGTGTTTTTAACTGGCAAATTGTAGGGGAGAGAAACTATTGCAACGATTTAGTTTGGATATGTCTGGATGTTTCTATATGCTTATAGTGACTTTTACTACATTATTTCCTTATATCGTGATAATACCTACCTAAATAAAATTACAAAGACACAGTGTTTTGTAGAAAGGCGCGGCGATAAAATAAGCTCCTTTTAATGTAAAGAAAGGTATATCATTCTGAATCCAGACATGTTATTACTTATTACACAAAGTTCTATTTTTGGATATTATTGTAAAGAAGAATTGTAAGCTAACGGGGTTTGAGATCATCGCGATCCCAGTAACTTTAATTGCAAGGCTGCTACTATTGAAAATGTTTAAGATTTTAAATTGTTATCTCTTTTTTTATTAGCAGCATATCATAAAAACTATAGTATTATACAAGGTGTGTCACAAAGAATATAATACAATTTCTTAGTTGAATTAGATGGACAGATTTTATTGAATTTGACAATAAATTATTACTCTGTGACATAGAAATCGCAATACCAAGGAGGAGTAGGTATTTTGTGACCAAACTTGGCAGAAACGTTTAACTATTAAAAGGAAGCAATTGATTAAATTAAAAAAAAAACACAAAAAGACAAAGCAATATCATTTCTTATTCGCTCTATCTCTTGTCTCTTCTCGGCATTGATGCTAGCAGATAGTCAGTTTCCTCTTCAGGTATTGTGTCCCAAACTGCAATTTGTGCTGAAAAGCTTGCAGAGTGTGTGTAGGATGCGGTGCGCATTTCAATATACATATGTATTGGTATCGGTATGTCGATATCTAACAAACAGATTGATAACGATGGTATAAGGATTTCTGCTTTTTTTTATAAATAAATGTAATTGAATACGTTATACATAAAATATATTTAGCGAAACTACAATAGTGCAATTTGAAATGCAAAAAGACTAAACCTTATTTCCTCACAATTTTGTACGTACATGTATGTACTTACATACCTACATATGTATACTATAGGTATTATCTGGAATGCGTCTCACTCGTCTGGTTATATTTTACTTAAATCTAATAAGATGAGGATGTAACCGCAAATCATTTTTCAAACGGCACATATTAATTACGCTAATAGCTTCCTTTTAGTTTGACGACTGGTGGGGGTTCAGAGGCAATTCGAATTTCCACAAAAATTAATAAAATTACTCTACGCTACATGAAAACTGGCACACTTCCTTGTTCTCATCTACTACAACGTAAATAAATAGATTTGTACACGTAAAAATAATTAAACAAAGACAATTTACAAATTATAACAATTGAAAACGAATAAAAGGATCGAATAATTTCATTAACCTTGCAAAAAGTAGTTAACGCACTTACCATATATTGTTACCGTTGTATAATAATTGAAAGATAACGATGCAGGAACCATAATAAATGAAGACTTCGTGGGAGCTACCGACGTAGTAAAAGTACTCTATTTAGATAAAGACAATGGATTACCAAATCTGTTCCATGCATATATATAAGAAATATGTTTTTCAATCGCCAGTCAGAACAAACTTTAATCAGGGTGTGAAGAGGTAGATGTACAGTGAAAACATCAACGATATCAATTTTGCTTCGAGTTTTGGATTATAACAGAAAATGTTTACCAAGGTGAGTGTTAAGTGTGTGTCGTTTGCAAATAAAATGTACTCGTGAAAAAAATGAAATCTAATCAGAGTGGTGCCTAACATAGTAACTGCTTTACTAAAGTTATTTAAATTTAATTTAAAGCAATTTACTTCGTGGTAGCCCTTTGAAGTTACGTTATCGTTTGTGCAAATTGGAGCAGGATCAATTAGTAATGGACATACCTATAAATTTATAATAACTATACAGCTTTAGAGTTAGTGTGAAATACTGCCTTATTCAAAGACCGAAACACGTTATATTATTCATATACTTCTTACAAAACGGTACTGTACAGCACAAAAGGGCTTTTGTCTTCTGAAATATTTACATAAAGATTCATAACAGAAATCATTAAGGGCGATTAATTGCCCATATCTTCATACAGTTGTAAATTTTAGAACGCCAATTTACAGGTTAGAATGTAAAAAAATATATTAAACGTTAGATATTATAGAAATTAAGATTTAGATAATAAACTTTCCTTAAAATTGTCTAGCTTGGAGTTTGCTCGTCACTTGTTGAGTTATAAAATATGCTTTCCAGAAATTTTGTTTCCTACATTATTACTACTTATTATTAAAGCTTTCCGATGATCGAATAATATTAGAAAATCACAAATTTGGTTTCCGGTAGAGGTTCAGTTCCTCAAAAATATTTTAAGAAATATGTATTTTACGACAAGAGATTCTTTGAGACGAATTTTTATCTTTTGATGGTCTAAACCGACGTTTCATATATCAGTGTAGATGTCTTTTTCAACATTTAAGTTAAAAAAAAATGTAATACTAAAATGTTTGTTTGAAGTTTATATTTTCAAGCACACATTATTTGTCATTGGTCATTGGTTCTGATTTCTGGAGTCAGTGTGGTAATGGTGTCACATGCTAGGCAAGAACTTGTACGATCACATGGTAACAAGCAATAATCTTATAGAACGAGAGCCATGCTACTAAAAGATACTAAATACGTAGTGAGCCTAGATTGAAAGTCTAGTTACCAGTTGTTCAAATCGGAGTAACAAATAAAGTGTTCTTGCAAATCAAAACTTCCAGGTTAGCTTCAAGTCGGAGGAGTAGCAAAGGTGTCGAAGATTATCATAACACATTATAAACGCTACATCCAATGTATGGGCGGCGACGACATATTGAGGATTTTAGTCAATTAGCGATAACAATGCAAATGCTGATGATTAATGTGTTTCTAATGTTATCCTGATGGAAGTTGCGTCATCCACACATTCACATATTGGTACCTATATGCTTGCTTTATGTAAGGTTAGGCCTCTTTCATATTCAGGTGTATAAGCCAGAACCTTATAGCACAAGCCAGTCACCAAGTATTTGAGATATCTTCATAGAACACCTGGACATTTTTAGTTGGTACCTGATTTACGACCCTTCAGTTTCAGCATTTTCTCCTATAATTGGAGGTGATGATTTTGACGGTATAAACAAGTTATTAGTGTGAATTTTACATTGTGTGATTACAACAATTTTGTTGATTTTCTTAAAGTATTATAGTAGATAGTATTCTTCAAAGAACTCACTATTGCGAAAATCGTATAACTCCTTAACACAGAAAGATAGTACCTACATCAACGTGAACGTTTCCTTATGAAATAATATTTAGATTTATTACCAAAGTTTGAACAGAGGCTGATAGATCGCCCTGTATTTTACAGATACACGATGTTAGGCAATACCAGATAACCAATCAATTGCACAATACCAAACAGATATAGTATCTGCGAGAAATCATGATATATGTATGTCACATTCACATCATCAATAAATATGACATAGTAAGTATACAAATTTTGATATAATAAAAATCAGAAGCATGGTTTACTTGCCTATCTACACAAAACTGTATGTGTAGTAAGTAGCATCTGTGGTGAGAAACCTGGGCGTAAAAGTTGATGTAATAGCAAATTTAACTAAAGTCCCTGTGTATATTTATCATTCTAGAAAAGCAGTGTTAGGCAATATTTTAGTAATTTACGTATCATTCTTATACTGAAGTTAATTATTTAATACAAAACTTATAAACTTATAAACAACTAATCTAATGTTACCTAATTTTCTTCAAAGTAAGAGATTAAATTATGGAAGTAGACTACGCATTAGCAGCCAAAAACTTTAACAAGAAATGTTTTCCTTTCTATCTAATAACTAATCAGTAGCAGTTCTTCTGTGCGTTTATATTTCCCCCGAAATTTCGTTACGAAATTTAATTTCAGATGTGAAGGAATACATGCTCTTGGTAAATCCGGTGATTCGAGACACTGTTATACTTTTCAGATGAATTACGTTAATTTCGCAATATAATTTCCGCCCGTAACTAGGTACGCAGTGTATTCTTTTTTATAAAAAAGAAATCAAATTCACAACTTAATTGTGAAAAGTTTTCTACTCATGGGAAACATATTAATTACATCATCGTTATGCCTCTTCTCACATACAAATTATGAATTGCCCAATACAGTTCACAATTATAAACGTTACTTAAAAAGCATAATCTCTAATTAAATATGCAATATTGCGTTTATTCGAATCATCACAACCATTTACGAGAGTTGGTAGGCATTAGATTCAAGGCTGCAGAATAATTACTCCAGCGTTTATATTACGTGTGGTACCATTTATGAATGTGTTTATGACATATATCTACATACATATCTACAAAGTTTAATTCTTCTCTTCCCGTTCCTAAAACATTATTTATAGATATTATCACTAAAGAGAAACAATCAATCACACAAGTAACAGTAATCGGTAATAGTACGTATGTAGTAATGTGGTACTACATACATACATAACTGCATTCCATTGAATGCTATAAGTCATGTTTAGCCATTTCAAATTAGTTTAAGCTACCTATAATTTTTGAGAATTGCAAATTTAAATTAAATAAGAAAGAAACTAATTAGCAATCAATTTATTCCAGAAGCCAAATATTAAGGTTTTTGAAAAACGACTTCATCAGTTGAAGAAATTGACAAATAATTTGTGCTAAATAATATAAACACAAACTATCAACAAAATTATCTAACGATAAAGAAATTCTTCTATTTTGAACATTTCATATCACTCTCCACACTATTATTGAATATTCATTTTATTAATTTGTGACGGGTGTATGTAGGTACAATTGTGTATCCTTTGTACGTGTAAATGTATATCTATATCTTCATTACGACATAATTCCAACGTAAATTATTTTAATAATAAATGACAATTCGACTGAAGAACCGATCCACTTACATCATTTTCAACACTGTACCCTGGATTGTCTGGTAGTACCTACAGACCCATAGTCAATTCCTGTCGTTCGAATTCCTGCTTTTGGTGGCTTCAGCTTGGCTGTCTTCTTTATCTGAACTTTTTAAGTATATTTATAATAGTTCCCGCTTTCTTATAATTCTTGTTAGATACAATTTCCGTTCTTTCAATATTTAGCTTCTGGATTATTTTTTAATATCCTAAATCAAGGTTGTGATAGTTTACTATGAAATTAGATACAACACACTAATTTAACAATAAGATAAGTATGAGCACTATATGTAACACTCTGTTAGAGTGTTCTAATACTGTTTCTTGCAATACTTTAACAGTAGTACAGCTTTCAGAAAAAGCAAGAGTTTGTAATTTTAGGTTCATAATAAGATTGATAAATTGAATGGTAGTTTTTGTAGTTTACTTGTTTTTAGTATTTTTCAACGGCACACATTACCTGCAGAACAAGTTATTTAGCAGTCCTTATATTTTTAGATATACCTAGTGTCATTCGCGTGCAATTTAGAACAAAAATTATTTGTAAGTATTTACGACACTTCAATAAAAACATTTTAATGGTTGCAATTTTATTAGTTTTAGAAAAATACATATGTATATGTATGTATGTTGTATATGACTGTAATTTAGTGTTTAAAGCAGTGGTAAAATTGTTGAATTATCGCTCAATATTCTACAAATCGCTTTGTCTACAGAGCTTGCCTATTTGGTTTGCGATGTGGTTGGGTATTGTGGTATGTGAACCTCCAGTACCAATTCCTCAGTATGGTGTACCCTTCAACCCCAATGGCTTACCTACACAGGGTGGACTGCCACCACAACCACTACCGCCATTGAAACCACCAACAGACATTGGAGGGCCAAATTACTACAATGGAAATGACATAGGGGGACACGGAGACCACGATCACGGTCAGGTAAGAAATATAAATGACTAATTGATGTAGATTAATTATCACAGTTATAGGACATTTTAAAAATAGGTTTGTTCAGATGATTTATTTAATGTAACGTTTTTAGTAATCCAAATGTTTGGATGTATATTGCTATTCTGTGCTGAATCCGCTGATTTAAGTAATACATTATTTAGGAAACTCAGTGTGGATCCAATATTTGATATAGAAAAACACGGATATGAACTATCAAATATTCAATGGAAATATTCGTTTATATACATTCTTTGTTATAAAACGTGTTCATTATGTGAAGGCATTCAAGGATTATAAGCAGCAATTGTAATGCATTGCAATTTACTTCAAAACAATTAATATTTTTACATTTTGACCACACTTCACTCTTTCATTTTCCGTAAAATGGAAATAAAAAATTAACCGTGGTTAAAGTGTTGAGCTGGCTGGTTTTTGATTTTGTATATTTCTGTACTGGTGACTACTTAATCAAATTGGGAAAGTAAAATATATTCAGTGACATTAGCAGTGCTGCAAAAAATTTTATTAACATGTAACACGACAAAAAAATTAATAATGTGTTTGGCGACCTTATAGTTGACTACACTCCTGTACACATCTAGGCATCGACAAAATGAAATGGTCGATATGTGCTTGCGGCACCTGGTTCCAAGCCACTTGAAGTTCGTTGATTAACTGCGCCAAAGTTTCTGGCGGGTGATGCAAAGTAGACAGTCTCCTCCGCATTATATCCTACACATGTGCGATAGGGCTTAAATCCGAGGAACGGTGTGGCCACGGCAAAATATTAACGCCTGCTTCTTGAAGAAAGTCTATAGTTCGACGACCAATATGGAGACATGCATTGTCTTGCTGAAAAAGGATGTGTAGACGGCCATATAGATAAGGTATTAAATTGGTTTGCAGGACATCATCAACACAACACGTGGCTGTCAAACTACCTCGAATACACAAAAGTAGCGATCGGCTGCCATAAACAATAGCTCCCCAAAACCATTACTCCAACAGTTCTGTGTACATGACTCTCAACACCAAACCCAATATCGCAGCAAAAGGAAGCACTAATCGTGGACGGTATGAAAAAAGTCCAAAGGCTTAGCTCTACCTTCTTCTCCAAACCATTGGTTAGCGATTTGACGCGTTGTAACAAACCGGTCTCGTAGAGCTAGTTGTCTGAAGCGCTTATTTTGACGCTCTGTGGTACGCTTCGGTTGACTAGTTGGTCTTCGTCGTGATCCTCTACAATCCACGTACGACACACACGCATTGCCGTCATTGCTGAACAATTAACAGGACGGCCAACCTTGCGATAGGACAGACCATCATCTCGATAGGCAACCATTCTATCCCTGATAAAGTCACTAACACGGTGATAATTTTGACGTCTTCGAACTCTAGGCATTTTATTACGCTTAGCACTTGTAGACAAACACGCAATAACTAAACTTTTCAATATTAGTCAGCTCTCATGAACATGAATCTTCACAAAAAGATAAGACATTTGACAATTGACATTCTTTTTTCTCATTTTGATGCCAAAAGATCAAGGTGAACGAATTACTCCCTCTGGGCGTAACACTTCTGATGTCACTGTGTACATGTATAAACCAAATACAATAACTATTTTGTGACTTCATTACCGACAACCTTCTCAGCAACGAGGGCTGTTGTAAGAAGAATTGACAACAGCTACTTATAGTATATTTAATCTACAAAAATCGCATATCCTGTGCAGTACTTAAATATAATTTTTCTTTACTTTAGGGTTGCCTATTTCTCATTTTTGGGTAGAGATAGAAGAATTTTTAATAAAATACTTTCATTGGTAATATTTAATTGCATGGACAATGAAGCTCCAGTCAATTGCCTTTCTTTTCTCTTCGTTACTACTATGACGCACCTTATATGAGTAATGAAACGTGTTCTTGGATATAAACTAAAGAGCTAATGACTCTAATGAGCTTAGCAGATCAAAATAAATTACAGTGCAAGTGCTATTCTTTAATAGTATAATTCCTACCTTGGCTAATTCTGGAACTGTCTACTAAGGGTATATCTTGCTGCCCAACGCATTGAAATAAGTACATACACACACAGAATCTTCCAAATTCATCGAGTCAATCACACAATATTACACAAATTGCAATAAATGTATATTGCACCGACTAGTCACAGCTACAGATACAAACAAGTTCGAGTGCTTTGTTTTTTTCATGCTATCCAAACAATAAATAAAAACTTCACTTTTTTTAACTTTACTTGACTATATGACCTGCTTTTAAACCTAATTTAAACATGGTAGTACTACATTGTCTTTTGTCTTCAGGCCTGAATCAAACATTATATTTCTAAATCTTTTTCATAGGTATTCTTTCTATGAACCAAAAATACATACAATAGAATACAATTGAAAAGAAACTTTTATTAGTTAAATCCTGGTCTAGAATTATGTCACCAGCATAACATTATTTGTAAATATTTTCAACAAGTTTAAGTTTTTGGAAGGAAATAATGTTTCAAAATTAGTATTTATGGTGGTTGTATTTCACTCTACTAATGAGTTATTACACGTGTTCTGAAAGTATTTCCTAACTATTAATACAATTATTATTTTTCAGGCCATGGCATATGAATTTGGATATCAAGTAAAAGACGATTATTCAGGAAACAATTACGGCAGACAAGAAAAGAGCGATGGAAACGAAGTAAGAGGAGAATATAGGGTGCAGCTACCCGACGGAAGAACTCAAATAGTTACATATTATGCTGACTGGCAAACCGGTTTTCATGCTGATGTTAGATACGAAGGTCAACCTAGATATCCTGACCAATACAATATAAATGGTGTTCCAAACCAATTAGGAGGACCACGACTTGATATTGATACGGGAAGTAACGCAGGCGTTGCTCCAGGAAACCGATACGAGCCGCCTGCAATTGATGTTAATCAAGGCGGCTTCAGCGAAGTACAAGGTGGAAGCAGGTACGACGGCCGTAACTACGATAGGGGCTACAATTACAACAATGGAGGTGGCGTTGGAACTGGATATACCGGTGTTAATGATGGCATTAATTTTGACTCTAGTTATGATAATTATAATAACAGACATAAGCCTCTGCCCGTATACGGTTCACCATAAGTTAGTTTTATTATATCAGAGAATATTTTATAGAAACAAAACATAATTTTCGGCCATATCCCCATTTTGAACATATTTTCATAAATACATCGTTTAAGATGTGAACCTATGAATGCTAACATAAATAGTCGTTTTTTCTGTTATAGCGTATCAGCTTACGCTACGCAGATGACTTTTCTAAATTATAGTTTTGACGACATAATTTACAATACGTTGCAAGAGACCCCACAGTAATACTCATAATCACAATTATTCATATTTGTATATTCTATTTTTTTATGTTTTTATACAACATATTTTTTTAATAAAGAGCTTTTAAGAAGCAGATATATTT
>SMLS01061254.1:0-18791 GCA_004785975.1 Popillia japonica
TTTTTTTTACTGTTTTCTGAGCTGTTTATTGTTTATCGTATATATTGTACGTTTTGTTATCTGACATTTAACGTATGTGAAAATGCTAGATTTTACGTTTTTTACGTTTCTTGAGATTTTCTTGGAAGTTTTCGTAAATATATTTATTGCACAGTAACTGTCTTTTTAAAAACTACTGAACGACACATCTCTTGTTTTAAGGTTAGGTTATAAAACTGGCAGATCAGTAATGTAGCAAATCTTTGAAGCTGACAGCTACTGTCAAATTTTGGTTAAGTTTGTAACACTACATTTGTATTCGCTCGCAAGAATTAGCATTAGCGGTAGTTCCTTTCAGCATAATTATTAAAATTGTTTTTTTTAAACCAAATACAATATGCTTCCTTTGGGAAACGTTTATTGTTAATTAAAATTAGTTAAGAAAATAATTATACAAAATTATAACTATAAAACCACTGCAATGACAAAAATACAAACTTTTTTTATTAGGTAGTTAACATTGCAATTACAAAAAATGGTGATCTTGCCGCTGCAGACATAAATTAACTCTTCATTTCATATTTTCGAAAACATTTTGAAGTTGTTCTTATGTAATCGTTTGAATCTCGTTTATAAAATCTCAAACGCATATTTAAACATAACTTAACTAGAATGCAATATCAATATCATATCACTTACACGAATTTTAGAAACTTATTTTAGTTGTTGTGAAAATAACTGATTGTCAATACAAGGAAAAACTAATACGGAAATGAAAATTGAACAGATAAACTATACTAAAACCCAACGAAAATACAGCCGTGCGGCTATGGCCAGAGAGAAATAATCCGGAATAATCCAAGTGACATTCTCAGGGTGGTAAACTTTACGCAGAGAAATTGCATATACTTTGACAGACATCAGCTTCAAACATTAACGGACACGCGATACTATTAACTTAACAATGTTGCCATTTTAAAATTTAAAGTTCTGTATGCTTTCATAATTTGCATTATTTTAAAAGCAAGTTAAAACTTTTTTTTTCTAGACATAAATAGAATACATAAATGACATATACAGTGCGAGCAACTAAGATTGAAGCGTGCTGGTTCTATATTCGCTTCTTATTGCATCAAAACTATCTCCTAATTTGACCCTTACTCATACTGTGTTTGAATTTGCTGTTAAGTAGTGCATTAGGCTCTCATTTTGTTTATTTATCTATATATGACAATGAGAGATTATGTTGATTATTCCTAGGCCTATGTATAGTTTGCCTCGCCATATTTAGTGACTTGGGCACGTTTCAATCGTTGTTGTTCGCATTGTAGAAGATCAACTACTCAGTTGTAGAATTTATATGAAGCTAAGTTACAGGCCATTTAGGCCTATAGCCATGTGATGTTTTTCCATCCTTGTCTGTCCATTGCTTTCATCTTCCAACTTATGATTCCTTTTTCTTTGATGTCCTCTATTACAGCTTCCTTCCGCCTCCTTCTTGGCCTACCGCTCCTCTTGCAGATGTCTGGCAGTTTCCAGGCTATATCCTTGACGGTTCTTGTCGCATCCATGCGAGCGAGATGTCCCAACCATTGAAGCCGTTTCGCCTTTACCACTTGTACCACTGTTGAATCATTGAAGAGCTCGTAGATTTCCGCATGTGAACGCCTCCCCCATCCCTCTTCTGTCTTTTTTCCGCCATAAATCCTTCTTAAAATTTTCCTTTCCCATACTTCTATTCTTTGTTGTTGCGACTTGGTCAAGGTCCACGCCTCACAGCCGTACAGCATAGTTGGTCTTACTACTGTTTTATATAATCTTTTCTTTATTTCTCTTGACAGATCTTTAAAGTATGTGCGTTGCGATTTCGTATTCGTAACATGTCGTTAACACTTGTTTTAGCATGAAAATCTGGTCCATAGTTGATCTCGCTTTTCTGAACCCACATTGGTACTCCCCTATAATTCTTTATGCCTGCCTTTTATCTTCTCTTCGTCTTATCTTTTATTACAGACGCTAGTACTTTGTAAACCGTTTCTAGTAACGCTATGCCTCTATAGGTGTTACATTCTGTAATGTCTCCTTTTTTGTGTACATATTGGGATGATGACTGCTTTTTTCAAGCCAATGACATCCTCTCTGCTGTCCATACTTTCTCAATCAGCCTAACCACTTCTGATATTAACACCTGTTCTCCGTATTTTATATGTTCTACTGTAATCTGGCTTCCTCCTGGGCTCTTACTATTTTTCATTTTTAAGATAATGCATTCTATTTCTTCTTTGCGGGGCACCTCCAGATCCAACTCACCACCAACATTGTCGACTTGCTCTTGTCCATCTTGTCCTCCCTCCTCAGGCCTCTGACTCCCTACTGTGTCTGGATTTAATAATTCGTAGAAATGCTGTCTCTGTCTTAGTATTTTCTCTTTCTGTCCACCTATTAAGTTGTCGTTTTTGTCTCTATTAGTTGAATATTTTTGTGTATTTACCTTATATGAGTTTTCATTTTTATTGATTTGCTATTTTGTATTACTTATCTGTAACTACACTGTTACCATTGTTTATGTCCTATTTTTTTCACTTTTTTATTGCTTTTGTTGTTTATGTATTAACTGACTTATCTTATACGTTCTAGCTCTATTAGATTAATAAATCATTATTATTATCATTATTATTATTATTATTAAATCTCCCAAATTCTGTCATTGCTCAAGGACACTAGCTAAGATTTCTCCCGAAAAGCTATCTTCAAAATTCGGTGTGGTAGCGCCCCGATATTTACCTATAGGTAAAACTAGACTCAAAAAATCCTACAGTGCGTCAGGGCACAGTTCTCAGCACACTCAGCATTAGCAGAAGATTCTGACAACTCTCCTCCACTTCTTGCTACACCTTGAAGAAGTCACTTAAATTATTGACGAAATGTCGAGTTTGTAGATTCTTTTTTTATTTATTTACGCCTATCCTTTGTTTTATTTTACTATATTTTTTGTTTGTATATATTTATACTTCCTCTGTTTTGTTGTTGCCTACATATTATTAATGGTATGTTGCAAAACTGTAAGTATGAGTTATCACTGCAATTACAGTAGATTCTCCTAGACAAAAATTAGGTGTTACTCAATTACACGCTGTCTACACAAATATCACACATTCACGCGCCTTCCTCGTCGAGTATAAAAGCGGCAACCGTTTCCATTTTAACATTTTACTACTTTTCGCAACCTGTTTCGAGAAATGCAGTTAATAATTTCCGTCGCTCGACCGGATGCCGCTCATCCCATGATCATTTTTTCAAATCAACTAACTCTACCCAAACATATTAATTTTATGTATACTTATATGGTATAGTAGTAAGCGTATAGAATAGCGCGTGTTTGCCTGCAGGATGTTCAATGCCCCGGTAAAGTCAAGCTATATCACTCCAGTTTTTCTATTCTCCATGTGGTGCCTTCTAGTGTCTCTCCATCTCCTTCTTTTTTTCTTCCTACCTCTATACATTTACTGCTCTCGCGTCTGTAATAACACAGTACGGGAGATTATCTTTTTGTTATAAATCATCTTCAGTTCGCGATTCGTCCGTTTAAGAACCGTACGGACACGTGTTCTTCAACTAATGTATAGGAGCACCGCCGAGATGATCGTCTCTCGTGCTCTCAGCCCATTTAGGTCACATCGCAACGATTTGGTGAGCATCTACATGGTGTTCGTTTTTTCTTTCTTTTATCTAACAGGAAGTAGAGATGTGTGATTATATTTAAAGAGTGCGCGAGAGCGGTCAATAGCTTGTCACGAGATTATTTCAACGTTAATTGCATTGGTTTAGACGTGCACGATGCTTTTTTATATGCGAATTAATTCAAGGATGTTTGTTTTGATAACCATTTGCATACGCTAACTTAATTACGTTTTGGTTGGGATGAAATGTAATAGTAATTGCTGTTTAGAGTAACCATTGGCGGGGGAAATGTATTCCAGAAGCGAGCTTTTATGTATGGGTTAGATAAGATCGAATCCGCCAAGCGTTTAATTTATTGTGGAAAGAATTTGTTATTATTTTGCTATTATGACATGCAATTAGTTTCCTTCACTTTTCAAACCTAAACATGTGTGATTGTCTTTAGATATTTCTTTTTGTATGACTTTTTGTATGCTTGAAGCGTGGCGATACTATATTTGTTTCTAATTTTATCAAAACTTCAAACAAACAAGTTTTATCTAACTCCTAATTAAACCTTCACCCATACTGCATATGAATTTGCTGTCAACTAAGTCTGTCATTTTGTCTGTTTATATTTTTGACAATGACAATGGGAGGTTAGGGTCATTATTCCTACGCCTATGTATAGTTCGTTTCGCCATATTCACGTTTGTGGCACGCTTCAAGCATTGTTGCCCTCATTGTTTATAACATATTTTCATAAATCTTTGAGATCTTTGTCAAAGATCGGTTGTCTTATTATTTATGTCATGCTTTTGGCTATTTTCGCCTAATATTTATATTGCTTCTTGTTCGTCGTTGTTTTTCCCTGTTGTTGTTTTGACTATTTTAAAAATCTGTTATTTTAAGAGCTATTGAAAGTATTTGAATCTAATAATGTAACACTTCACAGTTGTAAAATTACTGTACGGAAATTATTTGTTTACCAGTTTACCAGGAGCAATCTGTATATTTGATTGCCTATTATTGTCATCGCAAACATTTATAAACACATTGTATTCATGCAAGACTAATTAATTATGCTATTTGGAGGTTGTGGCACCCCACTTTGTGCTCATTCATAAGAAACTGTTCAAAATTATCAATATAGCAATGGTCAAGTAACATGCCAAAACCTATTGTCTCCCGGAATATTTTAATTTTGGTTAGCATGGGCAAGATGTGTGTGAAGGTGAAGGTTCTTCCTAATTGTGCTTCTTGAGTAATTGCCGCATTGTTCAATTTTTTGTTTTGTACTGAGAATTGCATGCCGAGATTGCTTCATATTGTTCTAATACATATATTTGAATATTCTTCCAAAATATCAGATTTTAATTATCTTATAATTCGTGAGATAATTAAAAAAAAAACACAAAACACTTTGTTATCTCCGTTTCTCTTGTGTAGTCGAAGCTATGAGTTAATCGTGAAATAAAAGATTTTTTCAGCTCCCTTCTTTTAATGACAATTCCTTCAGATTTAGCTTTGCTTATTGAAGATTTAATCTTTAACAAAAATACAAATTAACAAATTATTGATTTGACATGAAGTATAAAATGTTTCAAAAGGGGGGGGGGGGAAGAGGAGATGAAGCAATGTGAGGGGGTTTCGTTTTAAAATTTAGCAAAATAGGGGAAATGGGAGGGTGAAGGGGCTGGTTTAGTTTCGATATCAAGTTTGAAAATTTAAAAATTCTTCGTTTCAAAATTTAGCAAAATGGGGGGAAGGGGAGGGGGAAAGGGTTGGTTAAGTTTCGATATCAAAATTTGCTACAAGATCATCGAAAATAAAGGTTTTCTCAACTATTTAAAGCAGTTCTAGTTGCTGCCAAAGTGAGTGCCAAAGTCTAAATCTTATCTCATGCAAACCTCGTTGAATAATTAAGTCTAGAGGAAAAATAGAAATGTTCCAAAATTCTATGGATATCCAGTATTCTATATGAATTCGCTTCTTAGATTTTTCCTTATGGAGATGCTTGAAATCTACTTAACAAACAAACAAAGTAAATACAAGAAAAAAGTAATTGATCGTTTTGATTAGATACCTACAGGGGTTGGACAAAGTAATATGAACACTTGTGAATAAAATAGTACTCGAAAGAAACTTATATGGTTCTGCCGTCTAACGGTGAAGACTGCCATCTAACGGATAGTTAGAAAGTACAAACATCTCTCTGCTACTAGCAGCAATAGAAATATATATATCTGTGTTAAAATTGTGTTATGGTTGACCTATCTGATTTTAGGAGGCATGATTATTGGAACCAGGCTTGCTGGATCGTCAGTAATGATAAAGGCAAGCGTGCTAGATGTTGGGAGAATTACAGTATCGAAACGTATTGAAACACGGAAAAACATCATCGAAAAAGCACAACAGTGGTCGTCGAAGCTGAATCACAGATACAGAAGGGAATTGAAGAGGATTCTGGTCAAAAGCACAATATTACAGTATCTCAGATAAAATCTTGGATGAACACACATCTACTGGAAGCAGTTTCATTAAACACTATTCGGCGTGAACTGCATATGTCAAATATTCACGGTAGAGATTGTATTTCAAAACTATTGATTGCACCATGTAATACCTTAACGTGACGAATATGGTGTCGTGAGCATAAAAATTTGGCACAAGAACAATGGTAGCCAGATAAATCATCGTTGGCCAATGGACGTGTTTATGTTTGGAGAATGCCCTGAGAAGCCTTTCAAGTTGACTGTCTTGGCGGCTCAGTGATGATCTAGGATGCGATATAACACCCGTGGTCTTGGCCGACTTGTTGTTCTGAATGGCCATGTTACAGGAGAGGATTATGTCAGTATTTTGTCTTCACCCATCTACACCCCATCTTCACCCACTAATGCAAACTGTGCAACTTCCTAACAAACGACTAGTCTTCCAAGATGATAATGCCCGTGGAATTGCCCAAGACTGATTTTATGAACACAACGATGAATTAGAGCACCCCGTGTGGCTCCATAAATCTCCTGATCTCAATATAATTGAACCCTTATGGGGTATTTTGTAAAACAAGCTGCGCAGTCGATTCCCTCCTCCAAGAGCACTTTCTGAGTTACAGACTTTTTGCAATTTGAATGGCAACATATCTCTGATGTATGCTGTACGTGACTTATATTTTACAATCGGACGTCAGATATAAGCTGCAATTCATGAAAATGGGAGACCAACGGTTTAACACGTTAACTGCCACAATGCAATCAAAAAAAAAGTTTTGCCAGGCCACTGCTATGAATGAACTTTTCCGGATTCCTTAATGATGTTTCTATATAGTTATGACAATTTTTCAACAGTATTTGCTATAAATACAGTTATTTTGCTGTGACGCAAGTTTGGTTCACGGGGCTGGCTGGAATAGGATACCCTTCGTAGGCCACGTGAAGCAAACGTGCTTCATATAGATCTGTGGTTGGTGTGGTTGTTTCAAACGGCAGATGGTAGATGTTGGTACTACAAATCGACGACGTTCCGTATCTTGTTATTCGAAGATATCAGAAGAAAATGGTCGAAATGTAGCTGCTAAAAAAACACCGCATTCCAGGTGGAAGTGCATGTCTTGCAATAAATTCTACTGCGTCACCTGGTTTTGCGATGCGCATACCTGTACACTGTAATCATTTTGCATTTCTTTAGTTCTAACTTTTACCTGTTATTTTAATGCTAAGAATAAATGAAAATCTAAATTACATAAAGATTGTTTGTATTGGTCAGATTGCCGTTACAGTTTTCCAAAAGTTTTGCAGCTAACTCCAAATTCTTGTCTACTGGGCCACCAACTACAAGTCCCCGTTTATTTGTGTGATTTATGTGAAGCGTCCCTGCTACACACTCAACGCAAAGTATAACTGCATGTGACGCAAATGCGCTTCACACGGCTCTAGCAGAATAGCATTGTGTGAAGCACACGTGCTTCATGTGGCAGTTAACGTGTTAATAATAAAAAATGCTCTTTTTACAGCTATTCATATTATTTTGTTCAACCCCTGTATAATCATCTCCTTCTAAACGAACGTCAAGGTGAACTGAAATGTATAAGGTGCAGTTCACAAAGATCAACCTTGAATGTAATTTTGATTTTTGCTGAGCATAGGCCACGTAGCAGGATCTGATCATATACCCAACCTGACAGCACAGACAAAGGTGCCTAGTGAGTAAATCAGTGCTTGTGCTACGATCTCTTTCTTTGAGGTGCTGCAAATCTTTAACTTTGCTGGCTCAAAAAGTTATGTATATGAAATGCTTAAGTTCTTGAATGGTAGTTCAATGCGAATTTTTTTGGTCAGCCTAACATTGGTGAAAATGAGTTGTAAAATGGCTTTTGTTAAAGCCACATATTTCGTCTCATTCAATGAATCTAAATAGCGCACTTTTCTTTGTAAGGCTTTGCAAAATTTATTGGCCTCACATCGCGAATAGCCTGCTAATACACCTCACAATCTTGAAAAGAAAATTTCATTTTTTTTTCTACTTTTTGCGAATTTCGTTAGCTCCACACTTAAAAAGTTCACTATTATGGTTTAGCATCGCGATGTTCAGCAACTACCAAATGAATTGAAAGTAGTAATGCACATTTTGTTGAGAATAAGTGAGATGAGCACAAAAAGCTGTAAAGACAAAATCCATTTTAGTTGAGAAAGTTTTCAAAATGATGACTTTTCGTTCTTGATATGCGACTCCATGAACAAATTCAGAAAGGACAGTTGCCAAAGACTGCTTATGAATGAATTTCATGGATGTTGCGTATATGTGTCGAGCATTTAATGAGGTCCTATAAGCCAATAACGACAATTATGGCAATTGAAATTTTAATTCTTACCAATTTCCTGGGGTTGGTAGAGCGTGTAGTAGGCTGCAATTCAAGTCAATTCAAAGGTTTTCTGTGTACTTGGTCTCATCCTGTACTGTTTGTAAATCTTTCTGCTTGTGTCTGTCATGACATCTTTGTCAAATGCGTTGCCGAGGAAATTATCCCGTCGATGTGGCATGGTACGGCTCCTGGTATATTCATCAGCACAACTGTGCTTTTGGACTAGGATATTGAGGCACAGGCAGACAGGCACAGATTAGTTTTGACTCAAAAGGTATGCTAGCAAATCCTAGAGGATGTATTTGCATGAATCTTGGTATCATTATTTCAAATATTCCTAGTCACAAATTTATTAGTTCCAGCAAAATTCTTTTAATTCGGAAGTTTAACAACAACCAATTTAACATATGTCCTTATTCAAGCTTGCATTGTACGGAATTACAAAACTAAAACATCGACAACAGAGGACAGACCATCAAGATTAATGACCCCACAAATACGTATAAATTCTGCAGCTTAACTAATAAAAGTACGTCAAAGTGAAATTTTATGGTCCATTTACTTACTATAAGTACACTAAATAATGACGTAAGACAAAATTTATAGCTCTCGATTCGCAAAATAATTAACGACGTGCACCGAGCTCATTAATGTATCGAGAACAACGGCGTTTTGTATCGAAAAAGCTGGTTCCATTCCTCTAAACGATGAGCTACTGAAGATGTGTAGGACATGCTATCTGATCTTCATTCCTATCCAGTTGTTTTTTCGCAAACATTTTTTTTCCTTGTTCATTTATGTATCCCTTCTTCTGCTTGTTTGCGGTTTTTCTACCTTATCTGAGCGGCTATCGTTTTACTGTGACTTCGGGGTGTATTCTTAATTACTTTACATTGGTGAAAAGAGAAAGATGTTATATATATATATATAAAACTTCCTAGGTTATAATACGCCTATCAATTGAAACTAATGATGAAACATCAACTTTCTCGTATCAAGTTTTTGTTTGTTATATCGACAACGAGTGTTTGATTAGCCTCTGGTTATTTTGTAGATTAATCGTAAAGTGCAGGAAATCAATAGGAAAAAAAAAAGATTCTAGTATGAAGTATGATTAAAAATAGAAAATCTCGTTTGGTATGATACTGCAATTGAAGCCCAAAAATGATATAGAATCCAATACGTCTTACTAATAAGGCAGATTGTTATGTACATACACCTTGCTGCAAAAATAATGTCTTCTTGTCATGTTGACTGTTTTATGTATTTTAATCGTTTGGCATCATTCATCAAAGTATGTGCTCATCTTATCTACACACTTTTGCCATTTAAGCGGCAGGTTGTATGAAATCATGAATTCCTGAAAGACCAGCTTCATTGCATTAGGTATCTGACTTGAATTTTTTTCCTATCAAGACGTTGTGCAAATTGCCAAAGAAGTGGTGGTCGGTGCTTTTTTTTAAGTTTTAGCATCATTTTGTCTAGTTGGTTGCAGTATATTTCTGTTATAATCTATGAACCTAGCTTCATGAAATCGTAATGAACCATAGCTGCACTAAACCACCAAACACTCGTCATCAGCTTCTTCTGATGACAACTACGATTTCGAGTATGTCAATACACTGCTGGAAATAATTGACGAACACACTCTCTATAATCTGAAAGCTTAAAATCAATATGTACACTCATGGAAAGTAAAGATTGGACAGTTTTTATGTAACAATATATTGAAGGCGGCCAATCTTTACTTTCCACGTCTACTGGAGCTAAATCAATAACCAAAGAACGGGATTATGCTTCAACGTCACCTTCCTTCATGGTCAAAGAAATGTAGAAAACTAAAATTGGAAAGAAATTATAACTGAAAGTTTACATAAAGCGATAGTAATCATAAACACAATAAGCAGCTTAAATTACCATTATTTGATGGAGTTCATTCTTGCCTGAATGATCAACTTGATTAGATGGCCTACAAAATATCCTGATTTTAATTCTAGTTGAGTCTCTATCGTTGTTGTTAGACAGATATCAATTGCAGTTGTAATGACCACGAAAACTCGGTTCCTATTACCACCTGCTCATTTGTTTGACTACAGCCTAAAAGGACCAGAAGCTCTGAGCCACTTTTCCGCGGAAACTTTCAGAGGATTTTCTATTATGCGATACAAGGTCATGTCAGAAGAGAATTTTATGGTTTGGTAAATGCAGTAGTATAGATGCATGCAGCAATGTATAGATGCCATAATTTGATTTATTGATGGAACGTTCGACATTGCTCTGGTACTGTTTTTCCACCTATAAAGTATTTCTGGATAGAAATATGGTGGCGTGCTTGTATATGATCTTCTTCCAAGTAGGGTAAGAACAATTGATGACCGACTTTTTGAACAGCTTCGTGGAATAATCCCTAATCTGCGACCCCAAAATATATATTGCGATTTCGAGATGGCAGCATTCTAGAGTTTACCTCAGAGGTTTCCAACTGCAAATAGTCTGTGGTGGTTAATTTTGCCTGGAGTTTAAAATTTCATCAGCTGTACTTCAAAATTTATATAGCAAGGATTCTATGCTTGCCCAACAAGTACAAATGAGTGAATGATGACGAAGTTGCAGGCTATTTTGTGCTGATTGGAAGATATCTCTATTAGATTTGTTTTGAGTTAGAATGTGTATGCCGCCCTACTAAAGATTTTGTCTACAACCACTGATCCCAGCAAATACAAGAGAAGTCCTCTTTTGAGCTTCTATCGCCACTCTAGCCACTCTTTGCTCCTGTAGGAGCGACTTATATTAGTGGCGAAACGTCGACTTTTATTTGTATATTTTGTGCATTTTTTTACAGTACATTTATTACGAATCATGATACTGTCAACACACGATTTGGATTTGGATTATTAAATGGTTAGTGTGATACACAACTTCTGAAGATTGAATTTTATTAAGATAATACAATAAAAAAAAATTACTACAACCGGTTTGAAGAGATCACATTGAGTCCATTCCTTTACAGAATTTTAACAAATTTGTTTGTGAAGCAAACAGACCAACAAGACAAGGGGATTTTATAAGATATCACCCAAATCATGTCCGTTTTAGGCGTGACGCCAACAAAAGAAGTAGACCATATAAGAAAAAGGAGCTAGAAGCACAAGTACTTAAATCATTATTGTTTGTCTAGTGGCAAATGCACATGCCTTTAAAAAATAATTGTAGTACGTTCAATTTTAGTTCTCCAAAATGAAGGATGGGCTACTTGGAAAACGTGGTGTGGTAGCCTATAGCACCATGCTGTTGAAAATCTCAACCTATATATGTATGTACCTTAATAAGAAAGAAAGTGTGTCGGAATGATCTTAATGTTCCAAGATCCAGTTGGTAAAGTTTCGATTGGGTCTTGTAAGCATTAGGGTGCCAAAGCTGTCATAATTTGTTGTGTATAAGAATCAGGCGCTAGAAACAATAATAAATTAAACCACGGCTCAGTAAGTCTTGTACTTAAATAACTATTGTTTCTCTAGTGGCAAGTGCACATTCCTTTGAAGAAATTTCGCAGTATGGTTTGGACGAAGCGCCACTAAATTTCACGAATTTGATGCGTGGGTTGTCCTATCAATTCCTGGTTTGGAACAACTCCATTGCCTCACGGGTTGTGTGGTAGTTAGCGCCGTTCTGGAAAAAGGAGATATCATCATTTATTGCATCCAACTCTTTGCCAAATTAACTGTTGCATTGAATTTTAATAATCTTCAAAATGGCACAGTCTCATTTTCCCCTTGCCCAGATGGTACACCTAACTGTAGCTTCCTAAGGGATGCATTGGAAATTGTTAGAAAATGTATGTATTTTTATTTGCTCAGATCTGAGCATTTGTTTGTTAATGTAGAAGTGAGTTTTGGCAATAAATCATATTTTATTATGTTGTTCCAAAATACAATTGTGGAAGATCCTAGGTACCCTAAGGTAGGTAGATGGTAACTTCTGCAGGGAAAGGGGATTGTATTTCGCACTGTAGAGTGCATGGAAGAGAAGATTGATGTCCAATTTATAGACACGATACAAGATGGAAGTGTCTATACTAATATGGCTAAATCGGCTAAAAAGTTGTTCTCCAAGGATAAAGCAAACAGCAGTTGCAGCTAGGATAACTTTTCAAGAGATATTTACTTCAAAAAAACCTAAAGTAAAAAGTAGAACGTGGGGTTTTGACCACTCGTATTGGGAAAGGACATTCTTGCTAAACTACTTGTGAAATACAAGAGCGACAAGATAGAAAGTATATATGGTGCCCCCCAACTAATACCAGAGGAATCGTAGGGTTGGTACTTATCTTCAACCAATATTCAAGTAGATTTCAGTTTTGCTAATTATCTTTTTATGAGCAGAATCAGAAGCTGATTTAGTCATGGTAGATATTAGCAAGAGAATGCGTGTCTCAGTCTCAGAGCTGCGCTGAAGCAGCCATCATTTGTTTGGCCAGTACGTACATATGTGTTTTTGATCAAATTTCGCAACAAGTTTTGAGCCAAACATTTTGGATTCAATTTTTGGATTATGTTAGGGAGGTTTTGCATAAATCTTAATTTTTCAAAAAAAATTTTAGATGGTCAGCTTCAGTTCCCCAAAATGAGGGATGGCCTACTTGGAAAACGTGGGGTGGTAGGTGGAGGTGTGTCCTAATGCACCATCCTTATGTGGTGAGGTTATTGTTCCAAGATTCAATTGGTAAAGTTTCGATTGGATCTTTTAAGCTTCCAAAACTGTCATAATTTTTCACGACACAGTTGCAAAATTTTTGGAGGATATTGTGAAAAGATGACAGTAAAAGTATCTTTTGTTTTTTAATAATACTGTCCAATTAAATCTCTGGTCAATAGCAGACTGTGAGGGTTTGTATCTTACACTATTGCTGGTCTAAAATTGTCTCTAAATTACTAGTAAATTGTCATGTAGCATGTTGTACAACCTCTACGTAACACACATACACTAAGATGTGAATATTCTAGGGTGGTGCTTTCATTAAAACTTTAAATTCCCTTATCTAGCCACATTTCCTAGTCGTCAGTTTCTAGCATACACTACTGCAAACTCTGATATAACTGCTACTGGCAGCGTAAGACAAATTTCTACCTACCGCACACTATAATCGATCATACGCGTTTTGTTAATAACTTACGAATGCAAATTCCCACTGGTCTATGCTTTGTTTTATCACAACCATTGATCTTCGTTGCATTACCACAACCTTTGTGTTTTGCATATATGTATGTAGTACATACGCTAGATTAGATGAACCAGACAAGATACGAATACACAAACATCTGAGTTGGTAATAAATTCAAATTCCAATAGTTACATATGTGTAGACTCGAATGTAACGATAATTCTCAAATTTCAGTATATCGTCTGAGTGAGTAATAATTAGATTATTGTCTACTATGTCCGTCTAATAGTAAAAAAAATCCTGCACTGATACTGTAGTAATAATTTAGTGAAAATTCGTGTTGAATTTATCGATATCTTGTTTTCCTGTTGCTCGCCTGACTGGGAATTAATGGCTTATTGTTTGTACAATATAAATCTCGTGGTAACGGACACTAATTACACACACCACTTTAATGCTGTAATAACTGTTTGTACTTTTTTAATTAAAATATACGTCAGATATAATCGATTCACCTTAAAATATCTATTTAGCGCATAAATACTTCGCATGCACGTTTACAGCTTGAAAAGGCCCTCCACAATCGTAAAATTGACGGACATGTAGAAAATAAATTATATTTAATTAGTACTTCTTTTAATACCCGTTACAATGTCAGAGTTAAACTTTAACTTGTGCTGAAAGATAATATATCTATCAACTCCATAATTTACAAAATACTCATGGATAGAAATCATTTGTGTAAATAATAAAAAGTATTAGTCCAAGTATTACACCTTGAAGGACGCCTAAACTATTTGACAATCAAAGGAGACTCAAGTGGAATAAATCTACTGCAAAGACCGAAATCGGAATAATATTTACAGCAGAGGCAAGAGAAAAAGCAGCACCACAGCTTCAACTAAAATCCACTTGATGCTTGGTAGAATAATAGGTACCTACTCTTAAAGAAATCTAAACTGGTTAATTTCGTCTTGGAAGTTTTTGAAAGAAATGAAATTGATTCATATGACGATTAAAAAATCGCAACTTGGGGGCTGACATCACTCAGCTTTTTAAAATTGTAATCATAAAATTAGAGTACACCCAATAAACGGTTTAAATCATCATGGGTAACGAGTTCATAAACTTTATTTTTAGCGAAACTTGGTCAACCTCTCATTTTTTTGTTAGGATCCACAGGAAAAAAATACTAGTTCAGAACTAATCCTGTAGGGATCATAGTTCTGGTTTCTATCACACACTATTGTTTTGCTAGTTTTTGTCAAAATTCGTGCTCTAAGGTGAATTTTACGACAACAATTGTTTGCTAACTCTGTTGTAAAAGCAATGCCTCTTGGTCCAAGCCCTCGTCTTGTCGGTTCAAACTCTTGTAGGAGCTAGCATGATCTTTTGATAGTGAATATTCATCTTATAGGAACGTTCTAAACCAAACTTCAAAATGGGTCAATCTATATGCTTCAACTTTGAATTAGCAGTTAGAATGGCTTTTGCACTCACCTTGTGTAACGTGCCATACCATATTTTGACCATGGGATCTAATTTTTACGGTCAGTACGTAAGGTTATGGTATAATTATAGAGATTATTATAAAGATCTGCAAATATTCAGTTCGTTCACAGATTTTGGTCAATTTCATTGAAAAATAGTTTATCTATGCCCATCCTGAACTATGCTCCAGTGCTTAGGTATATTTTGGAGCTTAGGGAAATTACTTCCGGCTGGAAGATTTTAAAATACGAGTGCGACATTTAAAATTTCTGGAGTTTTGGTCATAAGGGTTCAAAAATCCATCCAAGATCTGCGAGTATTCTGTTCATTTATAGATTTTGGTCAATTTCATTGAAAAAGTATTGATCTATGCCCTTCCTGAGCTGCGCTCCAGTGCTAAGTATGATTTGGAGCTTAGGGAAATTACTTCCGGCTGGAAGATTTTAAAATACAAGTGCACCATTTAGAATTCCAGGAGTTTGGTAATAAGGGTCAAAAAATCCATAAAGATTTGCGAGTATTCAGTTCATTCATAGATTTTGGCCAATTTCATTGAAAAATTATTGATCTAGCACTTCCTGAACTGTGCTCCAGTGCTTAAATATGTTTGTAAGCTTAGGGAAGTTACTTCCGGCTGGAGAATTTTAAAATACAAATGCGTCATTTAGAATTCTCGATTTTTGGTCATAAGAGTCAAAAGATCCATGAAGATCTGCGAGTATTTAGTTCATTCACAGATTTTGGCCAATTCCATTGAAGAATTATTGATCTATGCTTTTTCTGAACTGCGCTCCATTTGAAACACAACTGCATTATTTAGAATTCTCGAATTTTTGGTCATAAGGATCAAAAAATCCACAAAGATTTGCGAGTATTCAGTTTATTTCGAGATTTTGGTCAATTTCATTGAAAAATTATTCATCTATGCCCTTCCTGAACTGTGCTCCAGTGCTTAAATATGTTTTTAAGCTTAAGGAGGTTACTTCCGGGTGGAGAATTTTAAAATACAAATGCATCATTTAGAATTCTCGAATTTTTGGTCATAACAGTCAAAAAATCCATAAAGATTTGCGAGTATTCAGTTCATTCAGAGATTTTGGTCAATTTCATTGAAAAATTATTGATCTAGCCACTTCCTCAACTGCGCTCCAGTGCTTAGGTATGTTTTGAAGCTTAGATAAATTACTTCCGGCTGGAAGATTTTAAAATATAAGTGCATCATTTAGAGTTCTCGAATTTTTGGTCATAAGGGTCAAAAAATCCATAAAGATATGCAAATATTCAGTCCATTCATAGATTTTGGTCAATTCCATTGAAAAAGCCTTCCTGAACTAGGCTCCAGTCCTAAGAATGTTTTGGAGGTGATGGAAATTTGGAGTTTCACTTTCTCTAATATGATATTGTTGTATAATAGAAATTTTGTTCAAGTTACGTTTTTTCTGGTTGGTGAGGCCATATTTTTTCCCGATTTGACTAAAAATTCCACGGTGATGATCTTCTTTAAAGATTTTGGTTTACGGATAACCCACATGTATTCTGCCGTTAGGTTCACAAAATAATTGGTATTTGCCTAACAGTTTGTCAACAAACTTGATGATGAAAAACTTACTTCTTTAGAGGAACTTTGTACCACAAGAATTATTAATTTTGTTGCAAGATATCCAAATTTACCAATTCTACATTACTTCGCTTTTCTATACTTAATGAAGGGTAGGTATTTCTATACACAGAATTGAAGAGATTCGTAATATTATTTCAAATTATTGGTCTGGTATGAAATTAGAAAATCTTATAAATGTTTTTGGAAAAAAAACTTTGTTTAGACATTCCTGTCTGTTAATATTCAGAATTTACTAGAGTTTCAAAGCAGAGCGGTGCTTTCACCCTTAAACGATCCCTGTTTCCATTTGCTCCTTAAAAACTATAAATCTTCCAATCTGACAGTTTAGCATTTACAATTAAGCCGTAAAGATTCTTTCTCCATGATACACGCCGTAGCAACAATTTAATGCTGCATTTATTTATTTTGTACAATTGAATTATCTTCGTTGACTTCAATGCGATCGAGTACATACACATAACTGCTGCTCGCAGCATATTCATTTGCTGATACTTATCTAGCAACCTGGATGGCGGTAAACTAGAACTAGTTCCTATACACAGTGAATATATATATATTTTTTTGTAAATATCTGGCCTTTACATTCCACGATAATTAAACCCTGGTAAAATTCTAAATTCTAATTTATCTATCAGCCATTCTTATCAATTCTGCTTTCAGTGGCCGATAAATAAAGTAAATTAATATTAACCGTATGAGTACAAATAGGTTTAATTATTTGATAAGGTTAATCGGGAAACTGCGGAATTAACTGAAACTAAGAAGTTCCTTATAGCTTTCTCTAAGTATTGCAAAAAATGCAATAAAATATTTTAATCTTCGTTAGTTACATTAGAACCTCCAAGCTACATCAATAGCGCTAAACTTAAAATCGGGGGATAATGTGGTCGAACAGAGGATACTGCATAAATGGTGCTGAGGCACGTTCTAAAATTGTGAGCAATATTTTGATTTATACGAAGATAATTTTAGATTATATTAGATTTATGAACTTAGGCTCCAGTAACGTTGGCTAAGTATGTTGTCGAAACGGCATTTCGCGGGATAATAAATCAGGTATCGGTAATCTCGGTGGTCCTCTCTAATAAAACGCGTTAATCATTTGCGGTGAATTAAATATAGAGTTAATGTTCCCCGTACTCACTCGTAAATTATTTTTAATTTAACGGCGTTCCGTATATTGCCCTCGAAGCATAATAAATTTTTCTCTAGTCGCAGTTAACAACTCTCTTTTCGATATATCTAACGGTGGTTCTACGATGTGAGGTTTGTTGTTATCCTGATGGTAAATTTGGAAATATTTATTCTCCAAAAACGGAATTTTCTTTGTTTGGAAATTAATTGTCTATGAAAAAATATAATTTCGGCAGAGTCTAAGGAATATGCTGCTAGATATTCTGTAAAACTAAGGCTTGGCACCTTTGCGTTTCTATTGCAGAAAATTTTGCCCAATAGCCAACACTGATGTTCAAGATATATGTATAGTGAAGGTTGTCAAATGTTGACTGTTGATGCTCCATCAATTAATTAATGCATATTAAACCAACCTCCTTCTAGAGAAATCTTCTTACAATGGTACCCAACCTCAAACAATAAATGTTGAATGACTTAGAACAGAGTAGATTAGACCAAATTGCTGATGGGTTGATCAGACATTTGGTTGTCGCTCTTCACTGCGACTATTGGAAATCCTCTTAAACTTTTAGTCCCAATTGTTTTCCAAATATCTGACAAAGTTTTGGATCTTTTTCTTCAGTGTCAAATGGAAGAAGTGTCCATAGTAGACTACCACCATCCAGTTCAACAAAATATATTTCAGTATTTAGAGGTGTCCAGAACAAAATGCGCTGGTCACACTACCCATCTCCTTGAGATGATATCTCAGACGACCTTTTCCTGTGAATATGTAAAGCCGTGATGCTGGTAAAGTCTATTCCGTTGAGGTCCAGCATAGATTTAGCCATCGCCAATAAATAAATAAATAAATAAATAAATAAATAAATAAATAAATAAAT
>SMLS01061257.1:0-15046 GCA_004785975.1 Popillia japonica
AAAACAAAACGTCGCATAAAAAAAAGTCCACCATTAGACAGAGGAGGAAAGGTTGCCTCGAGAATGTGTCTTTAGTTTTTTTCTGCAAAATCAAATAAATGTGTTACAAACAAAATAAGAAAATGTGATTTCTCCGTTTTTTTTTTCAAAATCTCGAACGTCATTTGTTCTAAGTCTACTTTCTTTTCGGGATCATAATAACCACAAAATTTAGCAACTTTGCCAAATTTAAACCTACCGTCTTCAATAATAAGCGAGATCGCAATGGCGAAGATCAAAAGTGAATCAGCCTGTATACAAGCCTTATCTTCCCTCGTGATTATGTTGTAGCTGTCTTTTACGAGAGTATTTTCGTATATCGCTTGAGAATATTAACCTTTTATGTGTGTACTGTATTATCAATCATATATATGTACACGATGGCGCGCTGTTTATATTCCCCTCATGAAAAGGGTTAATATCGCCGATGGAATTTAATTTAAACTTGCTTTCAGTATCATCGATAACAATATTACATTTTCGGAATGCATCGCTTGCATTATCTGAATTGCGAGAATTTATTGCCCTACTTTAGTATTATTACACAAACATATGGAGTACAGCTCCTGTATTGACTAGTTCTCTGGTACAAATTAATGAGTCAATTATCCTATGTTTAGACCACTTACATATGTTCGATTCTGACGAATCAGAAGATGCTAAGAATTGACATATCTGTGCATATTATTTAATTATGTACAGAATGGTACTGTTTCGCAAGAAGCCAGCGTAGGGATAGTATATTGGAGATGCCCCTGCCGCTGCACAATACGTACCATGAATTGGTAACATTACATTGTTTATGATATTACAAAAATTGCCTGTTTCTGGGTATTGCCTCATGGACATCTCTTTCCGAATAATAATATGTCCTATAATATTGTATTAGGCAGAATACACTTTTACAAGATATGCTCACTTCAAAACCAAATATTGTCAAAGCCACGCATGACGTCGGTCGAAACAAATTCCATTTGAAACTGTTTGTTAATAGAAAAATTTGCGAATTCTTTGCTGACTTGCAGAGTCTGTGCTTTACGCATGCGTAACTTATTTAATTTTCCATGGTAGTTTATAATTTCGAGGTTAGTAGTTAGTCATTTAAAACGATGCCTTTGAGACCTCAAATTTTGTATATATTGGAAAGATTTTTTGTATTTTAAAGTCAATTTATTCCTTACAGTAGAAAATACAATTTCAAATTGTTTCGTAAAACGTTCCAACAAGGGCAAATTGCAAACAGTTGGAAATTAATTTCTGTCTCCGCATGCACACTAAAACAAACCTGCAAACTATCACAAACTGTATGTTGGAACAAACCTTATACATTCTGCAAAGACTGAGTTACAAAGCAAGCACAATTGAAGTATCTGTAAAGCGGATTGCTGTGCACAATCCTGTATTTTCGTTAAGCCTTAGCCGGTGACGTGAGATTTTTTAACATATTCAGTGGGCTGGCGACTTTTAGACCCCATATCTTATGATACTTACAATTGTACAATATAAATAATATTATACAATACTAGACGATGTCTTTAACCTTATTTTATTATGATTCAACATTCTTTTCTCAAATATTTAAGTTTGGCGAAAAAAATTGTTGTAGAAAAGAAATAGTGAAGCAAACCGCAAGAAACTGTCGACGTGACTTATAATTACAATATTTGATTGAAAAATGTAAAATTTGCTACCGTAAATGAAATAAACACAGTTTATTTTACAAAGAATAATAAAAAACGTGAAATGTCTTTATGAACGCCATATTTTAACAAAACTGCAGGCATTCAAAATAAGCAAAAAGAAATTATTCCGAAACACAAATTTTCATATTTTTCCTTGGCAGCCACTACAGTTTGCTTTCTTACATGATCAGCAAGTCATATTTGAGTTCTTATCCTTACTTTAAGTAGATAAGCTGCATCGTTTTCTTTTTGTGTCTCGTTCAACCCGAGGAAGATCTTTATCATCGACTGATTTTCCTAAAATTCTTCCAATGGACATACGGAGTCACTAAAGTGTCTTTTTTCTTCTTCAAAACACTAAGTGTTAAAATTTGTTCATAATTGTCATCACCAAAACATACACTCATGGAAAGTAAAGATTGGACACTTTTAATACGTTGTTACATGAAAACTGTCCCATCTCTGCTTACCATGAGTGTGCGTTTCTTGATCTGCTCGTCATCTCATTAATCAAAAATCACCAACAAGGTATCATTCTGACCCCCACTTCTATTTATGCTTAACCTGTCTGCTAAATAGTTGCGCTTAAGTGAATCATTTTAGGTGAAGATGTTGATAGCAATTACGACGCGAATGCCAAAATTAAAATCTCCCTTCTAAATTGTAATATGCGCCGCCTATGAATCGAGAACATGTTTACGTCGACTCTAATAACGCAAGACATCGCAAAAACAGCTTCCGATGTTATAAAAACTACGAAGTAATAATAATAATAATAATAGTTTATTAGCAGTCGGCTTTGCAACGGCAAAAATGTGCCTTGTCAATAAATACAAATAAATACAAACAATAAATACCAAGAACACAGTAATAAGAAGCAAGTACAGACATACATTATGGTTTTTTATTAAAAATAACGCTGGTGTGTTTTTTTAAATAGCTTTGAATGTCAAATGTATCCAATCTATGGAATTACTTTAAACAACGATTGAAAATCATTTAACTGTAGTAAAAGTAAAACTATTTTCGTAAGAAAGATAGTTCTTTAGTTGCAATTTTTGTAATCGTAGTCGTATTAAACAGACTGACTCTGATTCTGCGTTGCACACATGTTAAAAATCGCCTATCGCTACATATATAGGTGGTCTGGGCTAGAAATATTTGTTAAAACGCAGTGGCGCGACGAATATTTTATAAATATCTTTGTCATTTTTTTTTCTCGCGCCTGAGAAGGAATTTGCGCAAAATATTTTGGATTTAAGTTTAATAAAATATCTTTCCATTTTTCATAGGCTTTACTTTTATTTCAAATACACCCTGTATATGCCACCAGTGTCTCACCTCAGCCATATACATTATTTAGTTTTGTTCTAAATCGTGGCCGTTGATGGGGAAACATATTTACGATTACTAGTATTAATCTCAAGAGTGCCTTTGAGCCAATTAAAATTTCTGTGCCACAAGAATTATTGAAAACGGCGGACATCAGCTAATTATGTTAGCCACTACGACGACCATTTAAGTTAAGTTGGAGTGAGCAGTTCACAAAACAAATTACCAGTGACATTTTAATACAATTACCATATTGAGTGAGGGAATATAGATGTCTTGTTCATGAAAGCATGGGTCGCCCGAAATGATAGAGAACGTAATTCAATTAATGCGGAAATGGAACAGTACAAAACCTATCAATGATTTGAGTACTTACTTGCTAATATAATTTCTCCATCACGATCTATTTGCTTTTAATTTAATTCTATATTCTTGTTTTATAATAGCTTCTAACTTCTAGAAAAATTATACTAATGTGATGAAACTCGAAAAATATCACTACCAATTGTAGCAAAAAAAATATATAATATTGCTACTATCTTATGACAAATGCAATCAAAATCCACGCATGCATTAATAATATAATAAAGGAGCAGTTGCACATATATAAGTAAAAGGAAACGCATGTTGTAGTAGAGACGTAGAGTAAGCATAGCGCTAAATCAACAGCATGTTTTATACGCGTTGTAAAATTATTTATATGGTTAAGTGAGCAAATAGTGTCTGTGGGCACGTTGTGAAGCTTCATCCTGACAGGAATGTTCGCTTTTTGAGATATTCAATATATCTAAGAGCATAAACGTATATTTTAATACTTATATATCAATATATATCCAGTGGGATGTCACTATGTACCTGAGCGTAGATTAAACTAAATAAATATTGAAAGTGTCTTATACACCTAAGATCTTTTATTGTCAATATTATCCGCAGCCACTAAATGGCGAAAGACCATATTGTTAGCCTTAGACAAACTAATATGTAATTTGCTGCTGTCTGTCTACTAATCAAGTTTCTTCAATACATACATATTATAAATTCTGCTGCATTTGAGAGGCATTTGCGCTAATAACTACAGCTAGGATATCATCTACCTACATGGCCAGCAAACAATCAACAAATCCAACAATTTTCTTTATGATTAACGAAAACAAAATAGGGCCCAGAATTGAATCTTCAACGAAATTCCAAGTCATGTCGATTTTATTAATTTATTGCATGTTAATATATAAATTACGTGAGCTAATGCAATGTAATATTATCTTGAAAATGTAGTCAATGTCATAAGTCATGTCTTAAGCAATATATTAAAAAAACATTTTGTCAACGATATTTGCATAAATCATATATATTAAAGCAATATACAGGGTGTCACATGAATAGTGTTGGAAAAATAAACAGTATAAAACTAATATCACAAGAAAGGTAAATCCAAAAAAATTACGATCATAAATTAATCGTAATTAAAGTAATTTTTTGCTTTAATAATTACCAAATTTTGTTAAATAAGTGTTGTTGAATACGGGCCTGACACATGTCTACAAGAAAAAAACGGACACTGCAAAAATTTCTAATAGACATAAATAGATATTTTTTTTCAAGTGGAATGACATGTAAATAAATGCTCATTGTACTCTATGAATGCATTTGTTTACGCAGCGGCAAATGTGGCCTTTTCATAAGTATTCTATTTATAACAAGGTCACACATTTACTACTGATTTTATTCATTTCGACCTGTTTTTTTTCGTAGGAATTATGTGTTTTTTTTCTCATTACAGTAATTAATAATTTACTATTTGAGATCGCTTTCGTAGTTAAAAGTTTTTTTCTTTTCAAATAATTTGTGGTAGTCCTGAAGAGTACCCTTTGATGAGAAACAGAACAAAAACTTAGAGTAGTAATGTCCGCAATGACCACCACGAGCCCCGGATGCACGCTTCTGTGCGACGGCAAAACTTATCGTAAGCTGGGCCGCTGTGACAACACAGTCTCGAAGATTCTCGATGTGTAAAATTTCCCCGTCGACGATCATAAACAAGGTTTTTCATGTATCCTAACAGGAAAAATGTTTCAATTGGGTATTCGTGCTGGCCACGGAATCGTTCCTTCTCGTCTTACCAAGGTGCAAATGCCTGGTTTAATTGTTCTCATACAAATCGAGCAACATGTGGAGGTGCCCCATCGTGCATGAACTACATTTGCCGTCGTACATGTCTGGTATGTCATCCAAGTAATCGAGCAACGTATTTTGCAGACAACTTAAATGTATTTAATTTTTCGGGAAGCACATGTGCCTGCACTTAGATTGTCCTGTAATAATTTTCTATGTCTTACCTATGCTTTGACTTATATCTATTTATTAGTCTGTGTATGCGGTATAGAAGTATAGGAATTATAGAGTAGTTGCCTTTGAATTTTCATTGAAAATGTAAGTAAAACGTTATACCTGTATTCCTTATATATATATATATTATAAAAGTGTGTAAATAGTAAGAAAAATATTTGTGTTGTGTGGCATCAAAATAAGAGCTATTATAGCGCCTCTACTTGTCAAACAAAATCAAATAGGCGGTAAAAATTTTTGCTGGCCTACTTGTGAGAATACTTAGTCAACATGTGAAGAAAGCAGACCTACATGGATTCAAATAGAAATTCAAATCAAATAGAAAGTCGTTGTTGCATTAAATGTGTTGTGGTACAATGAATAAAAACATTTTGAACAAAAGCTTCTTGTTAGAGAATCTCCGTTTCAAAAATTATAAGTTAGTATGTAACTCATACAATTAAGAAAACAGGTGCTTTACTCATTACTTGAGGTTGTTTCTTGTTTCCAAAGTAGTCTATTTGGTACGAAATGATGCCATAATGAGAAAAGATCACAATCAATATTACAAATTACAATAGGGTATAGAATATGCATAACTTGCTCCCCTAAAATATCAAAATAGTACTTATACATTTTTGGTATGGCCGCTATACCATTTTATGATTTTGAAAGAAAAGAATTGAAAGATTACGCAAATGTTTACAAATAGAATAACAATTATGTATAAGTATTAATAGCAATAGCGCTACTATGCACTATGCATAAAAAAATTCAGTGTACTGTCGGTTCAGTATACACACACACCATTCTAAATCAAATGTATGTTAGCGAGCGGATTCTATGCCAGAGAACTGGGTCATCTCTAGTGGGGCTCTCCGCAACCATCCACTTACTCTCTAAAGGTAAATAGCCGTTAAATGGTATATGGATGGTTCCAAAACCGAAAAGGGAACATCTGCAGGAGTATTCGGTCCAGGAATCAAATATTCACAGCCCATGGGAATTTACCCCAGCGTCCTCCAAACAGAGATTAATGCTTTTGGAAGACTGCATCTGCATCTTGACGAAAACTATCGGAAGCAAAGCATTGCAATTTATTCCGACAGTCAAGCAGCCATAACGGCGGTGAGTTCTCACAACACCACAAGTGCACAATACTAGGTACCAGGATACACTGAAATCAGTTTCAACGACACAGCTAATCTATTAGCAAGGAATGCAATCTTTTTTGGATCTGGAACGGAATACGGTTGAGCAACTATGAAAGAGAACTCAAAGATAGGGAGCAGAAACTCAGAGCAAACATTCGGGAAAATCTTCCTGGTATGAGACATTCCAAGGTATTTCTTAAAACAATAAGCAAACACGGAGGACTTTGCTAGACCTAAATAGCAAAAAACTACTGGTTCGTGTGGGTTTTCTCGCAGAGCACTGCCACCTTGGGAAACACATGACAAGTAGAGGTTTGAAACACAATAGCCACTGCAGGTTTTCCGCAGCAATTCGTGTCAGTTCTTTTGATGAAGAGGGAGACATACCCTCTTTGTAACCATCACAACGTTTAGAATATGTGCATATATGTACATATAAATCTGAAGGATTGAGTGCAATAGAAAATTGAATAGTATGTAACTAGTATTTCGCATACAGAAAAGTACTAAACGACTAGCACAATGAATGTGATATTGATCCGTACAATCTGACAGTTTATGTTTTTATCTGTATTTTGGTAGATATTGGTTTTCAGATGGTTGTTTGACTTCGGCGTGGTGATTTAGATCATACTGTAATACTAGAATGACGTGGCGGTAAACATTCAAGATTTGAACTGGATGTATATCATTTATTTGGTATAAACATATTTTTTCCTTTACTTTTTTGGTATACTGGATAATTGCGGGATAAGAAGAATTAGAACTGTATCTTCTTCAGTATGGATACAAAAATATTTACCGGTATCGAAATATTTTAATTGAGATGCGTGAGCAATGCTAGACTAGGCAAACAGAGCTAAAATCGGCACTTATCAAGCCCTTGTAAATAGTATAACTTAATAACAGATAGAATAGTGCTGTCGCGAACGTTTTGTAGAAAATTTCATACTCTACAAAAACAATCTTATAAATTGTTTGATAGCTTGCGACCTTGAGGCTGCATCTTCAAAATAAGCGAAAATATCATGAAAACATTACTTTTTTGCAGGCACAACTACAACGGCGAAATCTATCGTAAAATTTGTAGGACTGTCTTTGTAGAGCATAAAATTTTCTACAACAACGTCCTAGAAAGAACTATTCTTTCCATTATGGTTTTCAAATTATACGGTGTTCAAATGTTAGTATGTTATGAAAAAAATAACGTTTTTAGTATATTTTCGCTTCTTTTGCAGACGCAGTCTCCATGGCGGAAGCTATCAAAAAATTTGCAAGACCTTTTTTGTACAAAAACACACCGGGAGACCAGTATTCTATCTGTTATGGTCTTCAATTAATAGTATTTACAAAGGCAAAACCATTGCTCACCCATTCCAATAAAAATATTACGATACCAGTAGGTACATAGAAGCATAGTACAATATACTTGGTTGAGTACATTAACGAAAATACCTATTCAGTTAGGGTCTCGTATTAATTTATATCTAAACGTTTAAATGAAATGCAATCTATTGAAATAATTTATTGCACATTTGAAGAGTTTATAAACGTTATTGCATTTGAATTTGGCACTCACAATATCTTCCACCATTTGACCATAATTACGCCTATTTGTTTGTCGAAACTTTTCCGTCCAATATGAATAAAACTTACAGTATTTAACATTCTAAACTGTACAAATAGATGTGATTGAATGTCAATATTTTATGCTCTATATTATGCGAACTATAGATTAATTTTTACGTGAAGTTTTTGTCGCTGTAGCAATAGGCTAAATAGATTAATAGTAGTATTTTATTTGAAATTAGAACTTTTTAATGTAGCGCAAATTTTTCAGTTGTCCAGTCTTGAGCTGGGTCTTGAGCTGAGTTCTCTTTATTTACGTCTTTATCTTATTTATACGTAAAATTATCACTAATGTGTTTTGTCAAGCCTATAGTTTCACTAGCGCTTCCTCGACTATTTTTCTCCACTCTCTTCTGTCCATCGCCTTGTCTATCCAGTCCTTAACATTCATCTTTCTGAAAAAGACGCTGTCAACCCATATTTACCGAGGTCTGCCCTTCCTTTTTTCCGCACTGCCTTCTCGCTCAATGTCATTCTTGGCATTCTATTTTTTCCTAGCCGCTGTACATATCCCAGTCATGTGAATCGTTGTGCTCTTGCTACTGATGGTATTTTAGGTTCCTCGTACAGGTTTTCTAATTCTTCAGTTCTTCGTCTTCTCCAACATTTCTCTGTATCGACTTCCCCATATATTGCACTTTCCTCTTCCATTTCTACATTTTCTTTCTTCTACTTTTCTCAAAACCCACATTGTGCATGCGTAGATAACTGTCGCTCTAATTACGTCTTGTGAATTCTGTCCTCAGTTTTTCTCAATACGAAGCTCGATTTCATTAGTTTTGTTCGTTGAAGACACTACTTATTCGTCTTATGATTTTTCGTAATACTTTTTGTGTTATGCTGGTATCGTCAAATCATCTACCATATTAATTCTTCATTCTTAATCCATCTGTCTTTATCACATCCCTTTTAATTATTACTTCCAGAATCGAATTAGACAGTGTTGTCGACATTATCTTTGGCCTTCTTCTACCTTGAATTCTTCAGATCTTCCGCCTTTCCGCATTTTTTCGTTTATTGTTTGTTGTTACTGATTCTTTATCTGGGCCTAGACTTGTTTAAAATCGACAAAAACTACAAAAATAACAATTTTGTATTCATAACCTTTGGCTTGAATTTTTTTTAGTGAAAATATCTGATCTATAGCCGAACTATTTCTCCTAAAACCTGCTCGATACTCTCCTTCATTCACTTTTCATACATATATACATACATTCAACTTGATTCGCAACATTTGAAATAGGACTTTATAGATCGTCTTCAGCGGTGCAATGCCTCGGTAATTTTCCCATATTTGCTTTTCTTCCTTCTTATATATTGGGTATATTTCCGCCTTAATCCAATCCTCTGGTATCCTCTCCTCCTACCAAACTTTCTTTCTGAGCGTATATATTTGTTCATGCTCCTCCTGCCTTTCTTATTACCGCTGGTATCGCCGCCATTGCTGGGTTCTTGTTATTCTTTAAACTTTTACCTATAGTTAATACTTCTTCTCTATTTGGAGGTTCTATCTTAATTTAATTTCCTTGTCTATCGTTACACTCTCTTCTTGTTTGCTAGTGCACTTTGTCAAATGTTGGAAGTAGTTTTTCCATCTTTGCAGTATGTTTATTGTTTTGTCTATTAACCGTCTTCGTTTTTGATATAAGCCGACTGCGTATGAAATTCATGCATTTTTTGACTTCTTGGTAAAATGATCTTATCTCTTTATTTCTTTCAATTTTCTTTTCTGGACGTCGTTTTCTTTCTTCTGTACGTTTTCATCATCTGCGTTCTTGCTTTTTAATATATTTTAGCACTATTTTTATTTACGTTGGTTAACATATCAGTTATGAAATAAATTTAGTGATTGAATATATTATAATTATTATAATATTTATAATAATTTACGATACAATTATTCCAGAGCTAATTTTCCTGGTCTCTATAACGCTATACTTATTGCTGATTGGCGCTCTATTAATGACTTCACTGATGTTAATGATGCTGTTACTGCTTTTTATGAAATTCTACTTAATTGTGTTCGGCAGTATGTTCCTATACGTCGTTTACATCGCTTTTTTCCTCCTTGGTTTGACGGTAGCATTACTGGGCTTTTGAAGTTAAAAGAGTTTTACTTCAATAAATGGAAAAAGACTACTACTTTACGTTATTACAATGAATTTTCAAGACTCAGGTCACTGGTTAAAACTAAAATCCGTGTAGTTTATCATAGTTATCAAACCAGTGTCGAACACAACAGTTTACCTGATCCACGCTCTTTCTGGTAATATACACATTACTGCTAAACTCGGCGTATTTCGGATACCTGAATGTGTTTTCTTTAACAATGTTACATTGGATAATCCTGAGGATATTGCTCAAGCCTTTGCTGAATTGGTTTCTACTACCTCTCAACCCTATCACACTGTAACTCCTGCATATAGACCTATTAATAATCACTCTCTGCCGCTTGATTTGTGTCTCTTTGCTTGTGATGAAGTGTTATCTGCAATGAAAGTGTTGAAACCAAGCATAACTACAGGACATGTTGCATTACCGTCATTCTTTATTCGTGATTGTGCTCTAGCGTTGTGCCAGCCTCTCAGTCAAATTTTTAATTTTGCTTTGTGAACTAATACTTTCCCAGATTGCTGGAAGATTGGCAGGACGCCAGTGTTCAAGAAGGGTCATCGTTGCTGTTTGAAATTACAGGCCTATCACTAGCCTCTCTGTATGCAGCAAGTTTTTGAAATTCTATGACACACTAAACTTTTTGCATGCGTTAAACCCTCTCTATCAAGTTGCCAGCACGGTTTCTTTCCTAAGAGATCAACTACTAAAAATTTAGTAGAAATCACTCAGATTGTCAGTGAGTGCATGGATGGAGGACGGCAAGTTGATGTTATACATTCACATTTCAGTAAGGCCTTTGACACAACTGATCACTCGTTACTTATCTCTAAATTACATTCTTTTGGGTTTTCTCCTAAATTTACATCATTCATACAATCATATTTACATAACGGATCTTATTATGTTCAATATAATGGTTTTGCATCTGCTTGTTTTGTCCTTCCAACTGGAGTACCTCAGGGATCTAACTCAGGCCCGCTCCTATTCAATATACATCTATATTAATGACCTTCTGGATAAGTTGGACTGTAGGGTTGCATAGCAGCAGGATTACATAGCACTGCAGAAGAATTTAGACATCATTGGTGCCATGCTAATGGCATATGCTTAAACACTAGCAAACGTGCGATAGTCGCTTTTACCAAAAGCACAAATCCGTATACTTTTGCATACAGTGCACATCAGAAGAAAATACCCAGGATGGCGCATTTCAAAGATCTTGGTGTGATATTCGATTCACACTTAACGCTTTTCTCTCATATAACTTCTTTGTTTTCGTCTGCCTTTGCATCACTTAGTTGTCTTATACGCTCATGCAAAGATTTTACTAACGTGTTAACACTCAAAGTTTATATAGTCCGCATTTGTAATGCCCAAGTTAGAATACAGTTCTGTTGTTTGGTATCAGCACTACTATTAGCAACAGCTTCTAATAGTTTAAAAAAGGTTCCTCTCTCGTTTAAGTTGCATGGTGTCTATCCAGCTCGTGGGGCAGATTATGCAGTTCTGTTACAGAGTCATGACTTCTGTTCTGTTCCTCAGCGAAGAAATGAAGCTAGCGCCAAGTTTCTTTTGAAACTCATGAACGGTAGTGTTGACTCACCTTCGCTTCTCAGTCAAATAGCCTTTAGTGTTCCAAGCTATAATTGTAGGACGTCTTCTTCATTTATTGCTCCTAAAGCTCGTACTAATATCCTTCGCAAAGCCCCGCTAACAATAAGTCATATGCATAGGAATGCAAATTTGTTTTGTCCTGATCCCTTTTACTCTGGCCCTTAATTGTATTTATTTAATTTGTCGAATAGTACCTGTAACATCTAGTTTTATTTTATATTTGTATATTATCGTAGACCCACACGTTGAGGGCTTCAACAATAACTTGAGGCCACGTTGGTGATGTTCTACTGATATTATTATACAGTACTGATTGAAAAAAAAATTCTCAGGTTTAAAATTTTGGTCCGGTGAGCTCTCTTAATCTCAGGGGTGTTCACGAGATATTCTAAATAATGGACAATATTAAATAAGTTAACCAACACTCCTATCAATAATACACAATTTAAGTTATACACAACTTTTTATTATAATGACACATCTAAATAAAATAACAAACAAATAATAGATTTCGATAAATAACCAATACTAATCTGTTCAATTAACATAGAAACAAAATGTACTTAACTAATAAAAAATTATTTATTTATTTAACAAACTTATTCTTTACGGCCTCTATTGTGACATGAACAAACTTTAATCTTAAACTTAGAAAACTACTTTATCGGCCTTACTCTTTGTATAATTAGAATATAAATTCAAGGTCAAATTAAAATTATTTTCTTGGCGTCGCTTTTCGATAAATTGAAATAATTAAATATAGTACTATTTTCTACGTAGTTTAAAGTTAATATCTCAAATGGATTTTTATAATAATAATAATAATAATAATAATAATAATAATAATAATAATAATAATAATAATAATAATAATAATAATAAATCGTTTATTGGCAAAACAAAAACAGCATACAATAAAAAAAAAAGAAGAGAAAAAAAAAGACACAAATAGTTTATAACCAATAGGATCGTCGTCAGTAGCTCTTTAGAGCATCCTGCTATTAATGACGACCCTTAAAAAAAAATAAGCAAAAACAAAAACAAAATGGCAAGCTAATAGTCAGCACAGTTAAGCTATTTAAGAATTGCAAGGTATTGCTCATTCATAAGCAGATCCAATATAGAGCGTCTAAAAGCGACATAATTGCATTGCTTGACAGAGACGGGCAACTTGTTAAGCATACTAGCACAGTGGTACTTAAAACCTCTCTTAAATTGCTGGGTGTGGTGTCTAGGTATATCAATAATATCTTTTCTACGAATGTTAACACTGTGCACGTCTGTCCTAAATCTGATTTTGTTAGTTAGATACGGCGGAACATTGTTATTTACAATTTTATAAACAAAACAAAGAAAATGCAATTTTCTGCGCTTAATCATATTGAGCCATCCCAATTCTAAGAGTTTATAAGAAATTCTCTGTTTTCTACGAATTCCAAATATAAATCGTAAACATGAATTCTATGCCACCTGAATTCTCCGAACATCAACTTGATCCAAGCAGCTCCCATAAACTGTATCACAAAAATTAAAGTGTGATAGCACCAGAGAGTCACAAAGCTGCTTCTTAATAGCAACGCTCACTGTATGTCTGTGAGGATATAGCATTTTCAAGCTGCAGTAGGCCCGACGAATGCACAAATCAATGTGGTTTTTAAATTTTAATTTACTATCTATGTGTAACCCTAAATTTCTAACGTTGTCCCTAAGAACAAGTGGAGCGCCGTTAACATACAATTTAACAAGATCAAGAACGCGCGAGCGATTCACAGCATTACCGAACACCATACAGCAAGATTTTTCCTCATTTATGGACAAGCAGTGACGAGTAGCTATATTAAATAAGTTTTGGAGGTCCAGATTCATCCTCCGAATAGCAAACCTCACATTTTCAGGAGAAAAAGATGAATACAACTGTGTGTCGTCTGCATACAGATGGTAAGAACAATAAAAGTTGTGGAAAAGGAACAAATGAGATGTGTATATAGAGAACAGTAAGGGCCCTAAAATAGAGTAAGGGCCCTAAAATAGATAAAATAATTAAATTAGTGAAATAAACAAACGGAATTGATCAAAATGCAACAATAAAATGGATCGGAAATTCTAACCTTATTCCTAGGATCAAACTTTATCTGGAATTACGGCCTCGGGAAAGGGTAAATCTGGATAGATGGGTGAAGATTTGGTCAGTTCTGGTGCTTGGAAAAAATAAATTAGGGTTTAATAATCAATTCAATACAATAATTTTAGATACAAGCGGTTGGCGTCGTTTTTCGAAGGAGACAATACACAACCAGTTAACTCGTTGACGATCCAAAACATACTATCCAGTTATTCAAATTTTTCTCAAAAATTGATATCTAATCGATGATTTCTATTGGTGAAAATGGAAAACAATTTTAATATTGACAACTTGAAGACATGAAAAAAAATCAATTTCCCTTAATTTAATAATTTTTTGTGATTAGTTTTCACTAATATAATCTTTTTACCTATTAACCTTATTTGATTTCAGATATTTATTTTTATCCTAATATTTTACATTAATTCACATTTGGTCTTTACAAAATTTTCTTAATGACATTTTCTGGTGAGTTCTTGGTTACTTAATTTCTATTGGCCTAAATTATTGTCTAAATTTTACATAGATAATTAGCTTTATATTTTTCTTTAAAATTAATTAATGAAAGAATTTCAATGCTCTCCAACTTAGTTTAACCTGTCTGATACTCGGTCTCTTGCTACAACATAACCGTCTTTGTCACATTGCACCTAATAACAGCTAGGTCTCCCCTAAGTCTTCCAGCCGGTCTAAAAATTTAGTTTCTAAGTAACCCCTCGTACAAGTGTTATAAAGAAAAAAATAAAATAGAACTGAAATTGTCTCTATATAATATACTCTAATTTTGTTTCCTCTAGTTTTTTTAAGATGTAGATTTAGTTTTAGTTGGTATATTATTATTATTATTATTATATTATTAAAAGGAATTAAAAAAATACGTAAAGGTCAAATGCATACACATTAACAGTTGATTTTAGCAAATTAAATTTGAAAAATTAGCAAATTAAAATTATTAGTACAACGTTCTTATTTTAGAACTAAACAAGTACATACATTTAAGATACAACACGTCTGATTTTAAACTGAGATAGGAA
>SMLS01061260.1:0-28421 GCA_004785975.1 Popillia japonica
TATCATAGTATTAACTCTATCAAAATAATTAAATTTGTCCAAAATCACCATCCTGTTACCTTTATCCGCTTTTACATAAAAACAGTCCTTCTATCTGAGACTCTCAACAATTTCATAATCTTGTTTGCAAAGGTTTCCTTTATAAAGTTTTATATTGGTGGATATGATATTGCTGCAAGTTTTTCTAAAAAACTCTTTTGGAGTATTGTCAAAATTTTTGACGGTCGTTTCAATGCTTGCAACAATCGCCTGAACTGGAGGCTTGAAATAAGGTAGACTGAACTTCAAGCCTTTATTGAGCAAATCTATTTGATTTTTGTTGAAAGTCTCAGACGAAATATTAGAAACTAGTGTTTCTCTCAAAGGTTCGTGTTTGATTTTAATTTGTTCTTTAGGTTTTAAATTGTTGAGTTTCTGACACAATTTTTTGAATTTTCTGAATAATTTTAAATATTCTCCTGTGAAAGGCACACCATTGTTGAACAAGGAACTCGTATCTAGTGCTAATAGTGTTAGTGTTAGTAGTATCAATGTCAGTGTTTGTGTGGCGTTGGAGAAGTTTTTCAAGTAGATTCGTCTACAAGCCACTGTTCATATCCCAAGTCCCTTTTAAACTATACTTATGTATATGCCCGCGCATACACAAATTTCTGCCTAAAAATTGTAATGTTATTGAAATACACCACTTTGAGGATACTGGATCTAACAAAAACAAAACACAATTGGTTAGATAAAATTAAAGCGCAAGTATGCCATACATAATATTAAATACTTGATCGATTCAACGTGCTTTATTTACATTATTTTAATATAGATGTTTACAAAGTAAACGAGAATTGTTTCTCTGAAATAAACAAAGCCTTTATTTTTAACATTCTGAACAAATGACATCTAAATAACATACCTGAAATAAACAAAGAAACTACATTCAATGTCTATTCTTCGTAATATGTATTTAACTTTAAAATCATAATTACTATTTTTTTAATTCTTTAATTACTTTTATGACTGACAGCTATCTACTGCCTATGTTCTGCAAATTATAATTATTATTAGCGTAACGCAGTAAGCTTCCTTACACACACATATATTTCTGCATTTTCTTAAACTAATTCCGGTTCCACTTTTATCTCAAAAACGTACAAAATATTCAGACGAAGTTCAGGACTATATAATAAATGATTTACCTAATAATTCGATATTTTTTTACTCTGAGTAGTGTCTTTCCAGTTGTACTCGCTCTCATATTGCAAAGGAATTACAAGATTAACTGATTTTCAAGAAAACTTTGCGACCATTTCTTGTAACATATTGCAAACTGTTATCCGTTTAGTATTGTATGTTAGAAGAATAGTTTAGCATTTGAGCACCTCTCTTCACTACCACCTCCTATGTGATGATGGCTTTGTTTCATTAGTACCCTTCTAGTTTCGGTGTGTTAGAACAAGGAAGGCAGGTTTGCTGGGCCATTGTGTGGGTGAAAGCATCTTCATTTTATTCATAGATTTGCCATTTTGTTCATCGCAGTTCAGTGATACATTGGATTCCTTATCGAATCGACGATCGAGAGCAAAACTTCAATTCTATGCAGAGTGCGAGTGCAATAGACAGACTGTTGTTATTGCATATCAGCATACGGCAGTCATTTAATACGGGCGCGGTAGGGGTATTGCGTAGGTTCTTCAGTTGGCAGTCGGCCAGTCATTACTGCTACATCAATCAATCGGTTGAGGAAGTAGTCCCTGTATAAGTAGCAACTGATCGATACTACCAAAGACAAATTGTGGCATGTTTAGAATCAAATATACCGGTCGTTTTGAGTCATAGGATATTTAAAGCGGGGAGGAGGTGAAGGGAGCTACGTCCCCACCAATATTGTAGAGTACACCGGTCATAGACTCATACGCGTCCCCACTTCTTAGCGAATTTTCATACGCCATACCTCTTCTCGGCTTTATTTATCCTATTTCTCAAAATGACCCGTATGCATACGCATGCACTATCTCTGAACTGATAATAACAGTGAAAACTTTATTTATTTCAACTCCCATTGATATTACATACGTAAATAAAATATGTTACTGTTTTTTGAATTATTTTTGTAAGGTTAACAAAAAAATCTTGAAAAAGAATTATCTTCAATAGAATATACATAATGTGTCTAACGTATTAAAAGTCGGTTCATACTATCGAAAGTGCAGATATGTATAATACAACATGTTATTATGTCACGTTACGTAAGTTAATAAGAATTTTCAATTTCGTTCATAAATGACACTACTATCTCATTTTAATGACTTTTACAAAAGTTTTAGACCGTAAGTTAATATAGGTATATTCAATGCGGTAGTTTTCAAGAAAAGTAATTTTTTGAAATCATTTCGGTATTGCATATTTTACTCTTGTGCTCGGTGAAACTAAGATAAATACAATTTACTATGTAACTTAGTTTTATGTTAATGATTATATGCAAGCTTTTAAAAGTTAGAATCCGAGGGAAGGGAAAATTGGATTTGCTATGTGCAAGAGTAATTATTACTAGTGGCCTCTTGTGGCGCATTCTTGCACTACACTAACGAGGATTACGTTTGGGAACCATGATATTTAGACATTAAATAAATGGTCTTAGCAGTTTTCTATGAATGCATCTCTAATAAGATTAGTAATTTAATTAATTGGATTGTGTAAGTTCAGTTGCTTTATATTTCTTGCAGTATATCGATTACACACAACGATAAATCTCCTGTCGTGGTAGAACGTTTAAAATAAATAGTCCTTCATTGTGTACAGGTTCGTTTTTTAATATGATAATTCTAATAAATTTCTTTCGATATCTTTCTTTATTTATTTTTTTATTTTTTTATTATTTAATAGGTACAGTAAATTCTATTACGTGCTTTTCTAATTAACTACACTGCTCATTTTGGGCATTTCCAGTATAGTTTATTTTATTTATTTATTTATTCTCTCCTTCATCTTACAAAAACAAAACATTTAGAAAATAATAATAAAAAATATATATACATGCATACAATGAAGGTACAAGGTTCAATTCAATTGCAACTAAAATAGTTGAAGTGCCTAAAATAAAAACTAAAATTAAATTCGGCAATGACAACAGCGAACATGGGCAAGTAAAGAATTAACACATACAATAAGTATTAACAAAAAAGTTACACACATCAGAGGGCAACATTTAGTTGCTAGGTAATATATTCTTTATCTAATTTAATCACAAATTTATTTGTACATTATTCATTATTTTTATATCGTTGTAAAATACTTGTGTTAAAAGTATCAACCCTTTTCCTTGAGCCGGTGTATCAAATTTATTTTCATATTAAGTATTCTCAGTGATATTAGAAGTGTTAAACCCAAAAGGAGTAACTTGATTTTTTTCCATCAAAATTTCTAACTAAATTTACTTTTTGCAGAATATACACCTACACTCTTACATCTTCAATTAGGTATTCAAAAGATTCAGCAAAGATATGTCTTCGTAAGAACGTAATTCTTTAAACTCCCCCTGTCATAACTAATTTTTTTGCAACCCACCTTGCTCAATACTAAATACACTACAAAGATAGGTAAATTCAGCTTCTTACAGATTGAAATGTTAACTCCTCAGTAGCAAATTAGGAATAAAGAAATATGGACTTCAAAGTAATAGTTGACTATTTTAACGTCAATAAATGTAAAATTTAAATTGCCACGTTACTTGCTTCGTCTATAAAGTCATCAAAATATGCCTTTATAAAGACCTTTTAGCATTTCGTATCTGTAATTAAGTGGTCTTCCTACTGAGAACTTTTAAACTAGAAAAAAATTTCACGTAAGATGGAAACACAATACAACGACTACTGCAGTACTGCCATAGTTATACTGTAATATTATATCCAAACAAATACATGTTCTTAATAATAAAAATATGTTTACAGATCCGCTAAAATTTATATCGACATAATACATATGTATATGTGCTACTTTGTCTTTTTGAGTGTAGTTTTTACCTGTTTTTTAACTGTTTCTTGTATGTATTAACACGTTAGGCACAGGAAATAAAATATTCCAAGAAATGGGTTTAATAGATTAGTACCTACATATGTAGTAGGTTGGTATTTGGCTGTCTCTTCAGTACGACCAATGAGATTGTGAATTCATGTATTTTCCATATTTTTTTTTCACTTTTAGGTCAATTCAAACAGTATTCGATTAAAAATTAATTCATTTCCATTTTTTCAATTTATTTATGGAATAAAATGATTTTTAATATATTAGATCAGAAAAATACATATACTAATTGTAAATTCAGTAATGGCACAGGAGAAGACTACAAGAAGTTAAAATAGGAGAACAATTAGTTTTAATTAACTTTACTGCAAACTGTTCAGCACTAGTTCAACGGAAATCACTGATTGTACAAACTACTAAACTAGTAAGATTTCTTAAGTGTTGTTAAATTTTAATGTCAATTCTACTAATAAAATAAATATTAGAATTTGATAATGAAAATTCATTGATTGGTACCCACTTACGCGTAGTGAAACACTTTTTTTTCAAACAAAAGCAATTTGTCTTATGGGTTCGGAAAATTGTATTCATTTTCCAGAATCTATGGTAGAGGCGTGTAGTGCTATATTTTAACACTAAACGTAAAATTTATTACGAAGCGTTATTACCATTACAACTCCTGGTAGTGCATGTGAGACACTATTCATTTCCCATATGCGCAGAATGCATAGGTTAGGGATAAGAAAGACTACACCACCGTGCTGTTAACTAAAGCACACGACCGACGGGCAACGGTAGTTGGAAAACATGCATTAAATGAGGATATAAATATTTGTACTCGGTGTATTTATTGCAGTGGACACACGGTAGCCAGGCGTAACGCGGTGATAGTAGGTGCTTCGGCGGCCTTTTACCTGAGGGTACACGTAAGCCCTGACTACATGTACTTACCATTGATCTACACTTCCCTTAGGAACATGGAGTTATGGCTTGTATGAACATGTAATAACATTTTAACCATTATTCAAAATTGTATACTAACTTGGAAACTAAAGTTAATAAATTCTGGTTTATATCCTAGATAATTACGATCACAGATCGTTGGGAGAAATACTTATGAGCCATAGTTTTCTTGTGTAGCTATTAGCAAATGCCACCACAAATATGGACTTTGTGTTGCATAACTACTAAAGCAATAAACTGTAATATACTATAATAAGCAACCTTTATGTAATTATATAGCTCCAACTAGTAATATTATTACAAAATTTGCTGGTACTTTAATTAATACCGAATATTTTACTGTTCGAATAAAGGTGATTGACTTTATGTTAAATTGTAAATAATCTAGTAGTACAACAAACAAATAATTCTGTCAAGACATAGTGACACCTCTGATATACAATATCTTATGTGTTTCTTTAAATATTTTCATATTCATATAGTTTTTACGACACTAGAAACAGATATTCTTCGCATGGTTTTAATCATAGATACATTATAAAGTGGCTGTACTGTTGACAGTTGTACTATGATACTTTGTATCGTAACTAATTTTGAATATTGAATAATAAAAAGCCAATACTACATACTCTAATAAAATATATTACCACTAATAAATGAATTATATCAAATTTCATTGGTGCTGGCTATACATCCAGAGTAGGTAAAAAATCTAAAGCTTACAGATGGATTGAATTGGATTGAGTACAAGTCAGGTCCTTACAGAAGCTCAGAGTTACTAATAAATTAATCTGTTGTATACTCAGAGAACATTTTTGTTACAAAGTTTGTCAATATCTGTATGCTATACAGAATTCCATCATTATTCTAGTCTGTTGAAATAGAGGAAGCAAAATTTTTGTCATACACACTTACAGAACACAACAGAAAACTGGATAAATTAAACTTTGAATTTCAACTTTTTTTGCTTTAGTAACAAGTTGAGCCACGCAAAGTCCGATCACAACCTTACACAGTTTGGACTAATCTCACTAGAGATCGTTTAGTCACTGTGACATGTTGATACATACAATTTATTGCTGCTTGAGGAACTAATGTGTTGAGCCTTATTATTGTGAATTTTGGTTCCATAAGAATACTACTACAAATAGTAGGAATTTTACTTCAAATTATTTTTAACGCTCTAATTAAAGTTTATAGGTCACACTACAATACGAACAATTTGTGAATTTGTGCTGTATTTATAGTATTCAGCGAAAAAATTACCAACGAATATCTATTAGCATCAGCAATCCTTCGATGGAGATCATCTCTACTTGTTTAAGTAACGATATCCCACCATAGCGTTCGTTGTTGGAAGGGTGTACCTGAATATTTTAACGTAAGTACTATGCTCATCTAAGTATTCTGAATATATTGGTGGAGGCGCCGCGTCCTAGGTTCTAAAATAACTAACGTGAACCCTTGCATATTAGAAAGATCAACGGCTCTTACATACAGTGTCATTTCGACAATTTTGTTTTTGATACAATCAATTTTCTAGGTATACATTTTGGTACACTTTTAATAACCTATTTTTGAACTATGTTTAACAGTTTCTTTGCAGTGTTGCATTTCCTAGCTGAATCTTAAAAAAATATATAAATATACATATTTCATTCTCCTGAATACCTAGAATTACTACACATTTTGGCTTATAATGCAAATGCATTTTATTGCTTAGCAAGATCAACGCATGTAGAATGAAAACGTAATTTAACAAATACCTTCATGAACAAAATAATAAGACTAATTAAGAATATATCATCTATGTTGCAAACGGACTCCCATGATCGCTAATTAAATTTAAAAACTAATTAAGATTATTATTACAGTTGTGGAGCAAACGCCAGCTTTATGATGATTGAAGTGGCCGACAAAATAAAACTGAATTATCTGCCAGAGACGCGGCGTGGTATGCGAGTGAAGCAGGCAAAACAAACACACTGAAGCGTTATTAGCAGTTACAAGTGTCAAGAGCTCCCTAGCCGTATACAAACAATTACATTTAGTAACGTTATGATGCAAATTGTTGATGCGAACAGCCCAGAAATAAGCAAATGGCCTTTCTTATATTAACTTAACTACTATGCATAATAGTTCACTTAAGTCTGAAGTCGTTTTCCGTATGTGTGCGTCTGTGTTGCCCGTAACCGTTATACGTAATTTAAATGTTTTATGTTTAAGTAGCTATAATTTTATCAACTAAAACGTAATACAGGAACGCTACAATATCAACGAAGTATAAAGGGACGCGCTAGATGTACTGTTATGTATTCTTTTGTAATTATGTTTGGATAATTTTGTAATTAGTATCTAAAAAGCCGACCGTACGGAATAAAAAGAAAACGCAGAACAAAATGAGCACGTTTTTGCAGTTGTTTACTGCTGCATTAACTTTTACATTAAGTATATTGAGTTAGTTTATTCATGAGATACATTACATTAGGCAATATCATCTTCTACATATTTCCACACCCTTCTCTTAGAAACATATACAAATATTAAGTTAACGTTATTAATGTATTTTATAATTTTGGGTTTTGGTATGTATTGATCACTAATTTACTATCACCCACAGGATACCAACCACTTTGATAATTGCCAATGCGTTTCGACAACAATGCTGTCATTATCAAGGCGATAATTAATATTACAAAAACAACTTAACAAGAAACATAAAGGTTACAACTAAACAACGGCAATCCAATTCCCATCATTAATTTCGCATTAACGAAAACAATGACGAATGTTATATATATAATAATTTTTACAACTAATTTCATAAATCCCCGACTTTTTAAATTGTAAACCATGTTAAGATCCAGCCCCTTGAAGATTTTACTCAAACCTTTAACGATAAAGTGAGCAAAAGAAAGGGTAAGAAAAGGTCTGGTAGTGACATCTTCTCGAAAAGTCGTGGATTTTTTCAAAAAAATCTTATAATTAAACTTTCTAATTAACTTATAGATAATCTGAGGCTGGAAACCATTACACCTGGCTGCACCTTCTATGACTTTAAGCTTGTTCTCATCCTTAAACTTGTTCAAGGGAAAGGTGAGCAGTCTATGAACCAAAAAATTCAAACTGCCATTTTGTGTTGGGCACGATAATGGAAATCTGAAGGAATGTAGCGACGTGTACTGGTTTCTTTCCTAATGTTTTCCTCTTTTTCATATGTAAATTTTATGGTTTCAAACCGATTATTTAAGCTGTTAAGAAAATCGTCAACATTACATTTCTTTCACATACCTTAACGAAACCCTAGGAAAATATTTACCACTCGATTCTAACTCCTTTTCAAAACGGCTCATTAAAAGGTTAGCTAAAAAGAGTGACATAGAGTTACCCAGTGTCGTCCTTTCCCGCTGCTCGTAAAAACTACCATTGGATTGAAAGATATTTTGCTTCATACAGATCGCAGTAAGGCGAATATATTCGTGAACGCATTACTGGCTCAAATTGTTTTGAATCAACAAGTCGTTCAGATATGTCAAGGTGTCTGGAATCGGTACGCTAGAAAAAAAGGACCTAACATCAAATGAAATTATTATTTCGCCATCATGCAACTGATCTTTAATAAATTCTAATGAATTTTTGACTGAAAAACTAGGTTGCTGTACAGGCAAATTATTAAATTCACTGGGCAACCATTTGGAAAGCTTGGAAGTGCCTGAATTGCCGACACAATTGGCCTCATCGACTTACCAAGTTTGTGAATTTTGGGTAAACAGTATACCTTCGGGATAAAAATACACATCACTACATTCCGTCACATTCCCATCATTGTGCCCAACACAAAATGGCAAGTCTGAATTTTTTGCTTTATAGACTGCTCATTTTTCCCTTAAACAAGGTTAGGTATGCGAAAGAGCTTAAAGTTATCAAAAGTGCAGCCAGGTGTAATGGTTTCCAACCTCAGATTATCTACATATCTATAAGTTAATTAGAAAGTTTAATTATAATTTTTTTTCTAAATTCACGTCTTTTTGACACGATGTCACAACCATACCCTTTGTTACCCTCCCTGTTGCTCCCTTTATCACTAAAGGTTTGAATAAAATCTTCAAGAGCTGGTAATCAAAAATATATTAGGCAAACAAGAAGTTCCATCTCAACTAGGTTCAAAGAGCATAAGGCTAATATTAAACATAACAGAATAGAGAAATCTAGCGTTGCCCACCATATTTTCGGAAACGATCATAATATTGATCGGTCTAATGTACAATTAATTCGACCAATTACTAACTGCAAATATCTAAATGTTTTTGAAACTTTGGAGATTTACGAAAACAAGTCGTGTTGAATGAATGGTGACAACTGGCCTATTCCACATTCGTCGTTGTTTTCGTTAATGCGAAATTAATGATACGAGTCGAATTGCCGTTGTTTCTCTTGTAACTTTTATATTTCTTGCTAAGTTGTTTTTCTAATATTATTTAGTTTTATTACCGACCTGATAATGATAGCATTGCTGTCGAAACGCGTCGACAATTATCAAAGTGTTTGATCTCCTGTGGGTGATAGTGAATTAGTGTTCTACTTCGCCACCAAGAGATCCAGTGAATGTACATATGTATATGTACAAGATGTAAATATGTATCCTACATCATAAACTGGTTTGTTGAAAGGAATATCTAAAGATCTACACCTGTCTTTGTTTCTGTTATGACTATAGGTTCAAAAAACGTCAAATAGTTTACACAAATTATGTAATACATTATGGAATTAGTAAAGTGCGTTGGATGCAACTTCAATAGGTATCATCTGCAGTAGAATCAATACCATTAAAATAGAATTGGAATTTCATGCAAGCGAAAACTTCGTTGTTTTCTTTGCCCTTATAGAGCACATGAAGCATGAGCTATAAGAATATTTTTCAAAAGTAGAGAAAGTGATAGTGAGGCAAGTCTTTACATAATCCAAATCCGATACTGATATTCATCCTTCCTAATTAATTGCTTCATTACAAAATATACAGTAATTTACTGTTAATTTTTGAAACTGTTGCCCAGAAGTTGCATTACTAAGTTAATTAAATGAAAATTAGCATTTGGTATGGAAACAAAGCTCTTCAGAAGAATGATTGTTGAAGAAAGCTTGTTTGTTTTTTACTAGTTTGGCTTTGTTCTAGAAGCTATGTTTTTACTTTTCTAGAAATTGATAAGAAATTTGCAGAAATTAATCTGTAAAAGTAAAATTCTGAAACCAAAGTCAACCAATCAACTAATCAAAAGAAACTCTCAATACGTAAGGTTTTGTAAGTTCGATGTTGGGTGGGCTCCAAAATAACAACTGGCAGCAACTTATGTAACTAAGATAAGTAGATTTACAAACAGACAATTCTTATAAATGATATTATTGGCTTAATATTTTCAGAAGGTGAAAACCTTTTACGAAAACTTACTAAAGCTCTGTAGAAATATTATTAGTACTCATTTTTAACCAAAATTGAATATGCCTGAAATGTTCGCTACGATATTCTATTACTACTCCACTGTTGCAAATGTTTACTTCAAGATAATTAAGAGTATATCAAGAATCTTCGCAAGAATATACGTATATTTTTTTGAACTTTATAATAATTTACAGTCAGTGCAAACGTTCTTCGTTTCAATAAATAAATGTTTCACGCTGCTGAGTAATAACGTGCCCTAAGAATTAATCGACCTTTAGAATAGAAAAAAAGCAGGGTTACAAAAGATGAAGTAAATACTGAGCGTAGACAGTGACAAATGTCAAGACAGAGGGTTTTAATGTGCCGCCATTTGATCCACTAAAAAGAGAGATCAATGAAACAATTACACAAGTTGTGCGATGAAGCTCTCCCTGAATTCTCCCTTTTTCGGGTACGACGTCGTCGTAGTCGTAGTAGTCGGCCAAAGTACAGACCTATCCCTCATTTTTAACACTTACATTAGTGACAAATGATTGCGGATTCACTTGAGCCATCGGTGTCACGATCATTTATTCATTTGGCGCACTCGACACCCATTTATATCTCTTTACTTTCTGTCCCAGTTCCACTTGAAACCGACGTTTCTTTCTTTCTCCATTCTAGTTACCATGTACAGCCCTTTGATTCATTTAGAGTGGATGTTTGACAAAATACTAGGGAAATTTATTATCCTTTATCTCCTGTCATCATTTGTACAAACTGAACAGCAGAAATTCGTTTTCAATATTGTTTATGCATTGATGGAAAACGATCATGGTTTGCGTACATAAATCTCCTACTTTGAAAATAGATATATTTACATTTACATATGCATACATAGTTTAATTTATATACATATTTATACATATATATACTATGGCGGTCCTTATTACGCGAATATGACATTTCAAAGAGACCACCCTCTTAATTGATTTGTTTTAGGTCAAATAAAAGAGCCCAAAAGCCGAAAGCGAAACTTCCTCATTGGTGTTGAAATTTAAAAAAACGTATAACTTCGATAGATTAAACGGCATAAGTTCATAGCTAAGTAAAATTAAAATACAACGTAAAAAGCCATCCCACTATCTTATTTAAGCTTATTTTCACAATACAATTGAAAAAACATTTCAATATACTTGTATAATAGCATATTACTTACAATTAGTTAAAGCTTGTTTACTCCAACCTGGATAATGTTGAATCGCGTGAACAGAGATTTTGGTCCTTCTAATGGGAAATCTGTTTACAAAAAGTTCTTCATAACTATTTTCATTTTGCATGTTTCTCTTAATTTTCCTTTTGCAATATAGCATTACCCAAGCGTAATTCAATCCACCCGAGTTAGAAGCTGTTGTATAAAAGATAAGGGCCTGCGTTATATTCTCGAAGTACCACTTGTGCAATGTCTTATAAACAGCACATATAAACAATCTTATAGACAGCAAGTAACTGTTCAAACCCGTGAGATACGATAAACTGTTTTTGTGCCGCATAAATCCTTTAAAATTTTGAAGTCCGAGTGAACCACAACGAATCCTATGTTTCTGTTGGGAAAACACCATGAATCTTCGTCGCAGCTTGCTTACGGTATTTATCACTTTCCTTTTTGATTAAAGAACGGTTTATAGCAAAATCATTAGTCTAATAAAAGCTAATAAAATCTTACTTCTTTAATTGGTTGCCGTTGTTGCTAGTTCTTTTCGGAGGCGGTCCGCTTTTTTCGTTTCTTTTGGAAAAAAATTCTTGGTTTCCGATATAGTTCCCACACGTTAGTCTTAAAAACTCTTTGTCTTCCTCTATCGTTATCATGTTCATGAAATACATATGCCAAAGAGATTATCTAATGTATCTTCAAACTCATTGGCCCTGCTCTTTTGTTTCTCATTTTTATTCTTTTCTAAACTTCTCAGTATATAATACAATATTTTTAACTTCCTGATGCAATTCAAGCGATTCTGTGCACAAAAAGTGTAGTGATAGTCGAAATTCAATGTAAACGGTCATGCTAAAAAACGTTAAAAATGTAATGCAATTGCAACACGTGTTAGACAACGTACATAGTTCAATTTTGCTGGAACTTTACGGGCGATTTTTTACATAGAATTAAAAGATAAAATAAGTACTCCTTTTAAAAATGCAATGAAAAAGTTTGTCATAGAAATAAAAACCACACGCGTTTTAATTTGAAGTTTTGTGTGTGAAACATGTATAAATCATATTTGGGATAGCACATCTAGTACACGAAATACTTTGGCACTTCCTTAAACTTGAAGTCCAACCGTTAAATACGAAAGCTTCTTGCTCCCGCAGCATAATACACACACACAACACCCTCATTAATAGTCAACGACTCATTTTTTATATTGTCTTTAAAGAATATACCAGCCCTATTTTGCTTCCTAGCAATGGTTACCTTGACTTAATATTTACTAGACTGTAATTCTAATCAATCTTTCCAGACACATACCTCATTTTCTGATATAATCTACAGTCTGTTTGCAGTAACTAGCTTCATTTTACGCAACATAATTACAAATTTCTTTTTAGCTTATTCTTGCTTTATTGACTTATAAGTGGAAATATATTAAGGAATATAAAATTTCTTACATCCTTTTTTGATTTTCTATTACAATTCCAATCATCTCTTTAACACACTGAATATCTGCAATTGCACACCATATGAAGTCTTGTTTACAATATCTTATTTACATATTGCAGGTTTATTTTATTTAAAGCACGTAGATTTTCAATTCTACTTCACAATTATTTTTATAGGAAATCTTTTACGACCTCCTGTTTAACGATCCATCGGTGTTAGTTACGACGTTTTTGCAATGACTTAACCGTTTTTGCATAACCTCTTGTGCTATTAACAGACCCCGCAAAAGATTTATTTAATGTGTTTTTCACAAGTCGGCTGAAATTTTTACTTTATAGAACATTCAAATTACCTGCCTAAGAGACCAACCCAGTCAGTAATGTTTCCCGTCTCAACACTTGCTACATATGGGTGTTTCATGAGGAATGGTACATACGTTAATATGTTATAGATTTAATCATTCTAAGCAGAAGAGGTTCTGTGAACCTTTGGTTATTTCTCAAAGGTAACTGAGATATAGCCAGTTAATGCATAAACTAATTGATTTAGATCTGTACATAACAACATACATCCTTTTTTTTGTCTATTATTGCCAATGCCACACACATTTACGCATGCAGAATATGCTGATATGGTGATTTGTTACGGTTTCTCCAATAGAAATGCACGTGCTGCTCGTCGTGACTATAGGAGACGGTTTCCTAGCCAGGTGCTACCAGATTCAAGAGCATTTATTCGAACATTCAACACATTGCATGAAACCTGTGCTGTTCCAAGTTCTAATATACATTCTGAACGTGCCACTGTGCAAACTCTGAATGAAGTTAAAGAAATTCTTCAGTCGGTAGAACTCAGTCCATCTATTGGTACAAGAAGAGACTTTCTGCTCGTGGTGGTGTTCCCTGGTGTAAGAGTGTGGAGAATATTGCGCACTCATGGCTTGTATCCATTCCTTGTTCAACCAGTACAACACCTTGAACCAACAGACTTTGCCAGGACATGGGAATTTTGTGAAAGGGTTAATGCTTTCCGCCGCATGGTTTTTCTTATACTTTTTACTGATAAAAGCACCTTCGCCCGTCATGGAATGAATAACAGTCGAAAGGATCACCGTTGGTTCGGTATGCCACTGTTGTAACAAATTTTCAGTTAAAATTTTCTATAAATCTGTGGTGTGGAATGATTGATGCGTAAGCTGGCTGTATCTCAGTTACCTTTGAGAACTAACCACATGGTCACAGCAACTTTGCTGCCTAAAATGATCATATCTATAACATATTAACGTCTGTACCATTCCTAATAACAATGTATTTAAAATGTTCATGCTTCGTTACAGTGGTCAACATTAAGAAAATTTTCCTCCTCCTTCTCCTGCTTCTCCTTTCCCTTCTCCTGCTACTTCTCCTCTTGCTCCTTTTCCTTCCCCACTTTCCTATCCTTGTTCTCATCCTCCTCCCTCTAGTTCTTGCCTTTGTCTTCTTGCCTCTTCTTCTACTCTTTCTCCTCCTCCATCTCCTTCTCCTTCTGACCACCTTCTCCTCTCTCTTCTTCCACTCATACCCCTTCATCTTCGCCATATCCTGCTTCTACGGCTTATAGTCTTTCCCTTCCTTGTATAGCTTCTACTCCATCTTTTCTTTTTTTCTCCCTCCTCTATTTGCTTCATCTACTTCTACCCTCCGCTACTCCTTCTTCTCCCTTTTCACCCTGCCTTTTTCTCTTCCTCCGTAGTTTCTCTCTCCTTCATCTACTATTCGCTTGCTGTCCTTGATAGCTCAATTTTTTCTTCTTTTAGATGTTATGTATTCTATCCTAAGGAATTGGCCGAACTTTTACTACTCATTTCCTGGTTGATTTATGAGTTTTAGTTATTCAGTCTTCATAGTTGGTTGAATAATCTTGTTTGACCATAGAAAGATCTTACAAGTTATGGCTTGTCTCGATTAGTTTGTACTAGAAATTTGTCTTCGTAGTTCATGTTTAAATCTCTATGTTAATTACATTATTCACCTTGTAAAATTTTCCGATCTTTAGCAGATTAAATAGATATAATATTGGCATTCGGAATCATTTGAAATAAGATCTAGGTATAAGATTAATATAATACAGCTTATAAAAGATGATATTTAGCATATTACGAAGACACCGATAAAACGAAAATTTACATTTTTTAAAGCAATATCAGGGGTTGCCGCGAGAAAGCGCCAACTATCAGCTTCCACATCAATAAACCTGTCTTAGTGTATACATTTATTTAATAATTATACACACAATAGAAATCGTGGAGCGGTTCAATTAAAACTTTCTTGCGTATTCTGTTAAAAACGTAATGAACGTCCGTTAGTTCCAATCACCCGACGAAGCCGCAGTATTATCTCTAATTAACAGGAACATGTTTGAATTTCAGACCAACTGGGAAAAAAATTAAAATTTGAGTTATGTCCACCCAATCTCGATGGAGTCCGCAACTAAAAAAGAAAAGCGCCGGAGAGAAGAAGAAGGACTGTAAACTTCTTAATTTCAACCGATTATTCTTATTATTACTATCCTATCTTGGCTGCACAGTAGCGCGGCGGTACAGAAGCGATTTCGCCATCAAGTAAATTCATGACCGGACGTTCCTCCGCTCCGCTCCGCTCTAAACCACCAACCAACAAAAATACCGCAACTTGTGTGCAGTTTATGCAAATAATCCGAGATGAGATTTTTCCCTTCTCTTTCGGGGCAATAAAGAACGGTGTTATCCTTTCCTGCAGTGGCGGCGTCGTCCAGGGCGACAGCCAGCGAACACCATTGCCAGTTAGCAACATTTTCTTATTAAATACGGCCAACTAATAAGATTTTTGTACCGTTAACCGACCCATAATTCATCCGATAATTGTGGCGTCTCTCCAGAAATGTGATGAAGTATGATGAGATGGGGTGAGGTAAGAAAGCATCGGAATACAGGACGCGAATGAAAATTTAAAAGATTAGAATGAAATTTATGGAAATGGGAGAGCGCACACATTTTATATGTAATATATTTAAAGATTTATAAATGGTAATGAATACTGTGATTTAAACGTGTACTATGTATAAGGAAAGTATAACTAGCAATAAATTGTGTATCATTCTTGTGACAATTTTAGATACGGTGACAGGTTTTTGAATCATTACTGTCAGCTATTTGACAATAATCATAGCAGACATTGTTTCAACAAAATTAAAACAATGATGGAATCAATATTGATTACTTAATCTTTAATTAATGTAGTAATACTACTTTGTTGGTTCCAGTGATATTACGCAATGCTTATATTGTTCGTCCTATTAAATACATAACTAGAATAGACGTACACATATTCGACAATTTTGATTAACTATCGAGCTTCATTCTATTTACATCCAAGGTTTTATGAATCTTACAGACATTATGATTAGAACTGGTGTATCGTGCGCCCTAACTTTAGTTACTTAACTCTGCTCGATTTCGACTGAATTCTTCTGCTGTAGTTATCGTAGTTATAAATTCCTATTCCTCGGTCTAAGTCCGACTAAAACTACAAAAAGTATGGTACCAAAGCTTCTTTTATAATTCAAATGAAGCTGCTTTGAAGCAGCGTCTTCGAGTTGCGGGTATCAAATAAGAGGAATAAGAGGTAATGCTTGGAATAAGAGGTAATGCTCTAGCTTGGTTCTCCTCATATTTAAATAATCCCATATCAAAATTTCAAATAAGGCTGCTTTTTCAGATAACATAACAGTAACTGTGGTGGTGGTGTACCACAAGGAAGCATATTAGGTCCTTTACTTTTCATTGTTTATCTTAATGATATTTACAAAGTACAGCCCACAAGTAAAGCTGCTCTAAATAACTTTCTAACAATAAATTACGCGGACGATACTACTTTTTTAATAACTGGAAGTACTCTAGATGAAGCTATCGATCTAGGCAGCACTTATCTAAGCACAATTGAGGAGTGATTAATCAGCAGCAATCTTAAAATTAACCATGATAAGTCAAATGTAATATTATTAAAATCCAATAAATTTCAAACCTTTCCAGAAGTTGTGAATATCAATAACCGTGAGTATCCAGTTCATACTTCCGTTAGGCTGCTGGGCCTTACACTCTACAAAACCTTAAAATGGGAAGATCGCCAATGTGCTATGTAAAAAGCTAACTAGTTACTGCTTTGCAAATCGTCGACTTAGAGATATCGTAAGTCCGCATGTCCTTCGCACTATGTATTATGGTTGCTGCTACTCAAACATAAAATATAGGATAATTGTTTGGGGCGACGGAAATGACCTAAACAGAGTTTTTTTGATACAAAAAAATTTTTACGTGTAATCAATAAATTCAATTACAATCAGTCTTGCAAAGGACTCTTCAAACTAAATAGCATTTTAACTGTATATGGTATTTACATATTTTAATTCTTAACGTTTTTATTTAGGAACAGAAACATATTCGAGGACAGTGAATTACAACACGATTATTCTACAAGGTTGAAAACTGATTATCGCTGCCCCAAACATCGACTCACCTTAAGTGAGAACAATTTACAATATAATTGTCTAAGATTCTTTAATAAGTTACATATGCTGCAAAATTATCTGTATTTAAAAAATACTTATACAAACTATTACTGGAGATGGAACCATACAATATAGAAGAATTGTTAACTTCAAATGCACGTCTTTGAGATTATTTCTGATTTGACTTTTGCATTTTTGTCTTCCTTGTTGTATTGAAAAATATGGCAATAATAAAGATATTGCAATTGCAAAGTATGTCAATCCCATGCTCGAAGTAGCAATCATCATTACTCCCGGAAACCGAAAAAGTTTAATAACGCTCCAAGCATGTTCGATCAGATTAAGATATGGAGAACCAATTGGTTGTGAAACCACTCGCAAGTAATTCGACTTCATAAGGCTCCGTACTGTCATTCATATGTAGTCACGGAGTTGTCGGCCAGATAAATGAGATCCATAGCCAGCCGACTATAAAGACTACTACTCTTTTCTTCTTGTAGCACCTTCTATACTAATAACAATAATAATAATTCTAAGAGCAATTTTTTTCCTAATCATAAGGTATGGGCTTTAGCATTAAAATTGCTGCTAGAGAACATGGCTTATTTCAATGCCCACGTTACAGGGCATCACCAAGTCAGCTTCACCTAGTGATGTTTACCTAACAATTTGCCTAATCTGTCAATTCTGACAACGTGCAACTTTTACCACTTTGACACAATATATACCAATTACAATAACATACAAACATAAAGCTTAGTAACGTAAATTCCTAGTTAGCATAGTTATTGTAGACTAAAATCCTTACATCGGTATAGCTTACCGAAAGCATGCAAAGCTAGCATAGACTGATGGTGTCCATGAATCCCAAATACTTGATGATCCATATACATACCATATATACTGCTTGCAAAAATTGCTCGATAATAATGTTAGTTTCTTAGCATCCAGTGACAGTAAAATACTGTGTATTTAGCATCAAGCACAAAAAATCATTGTTAATTTAAAGGACGGAAAATAAAGTAAGATTTTGATAGCAGAAAATCGATGAAAGTGTACAAGGTGCACTATATCCCATGATGCTACGCAAAAATTCGGCGTATTACTTCAAGTAATTAGGGTTAACACAGCATAGAACTTATATACAATGGCAGTTATTGAACTACTAAAAAATACATGAAAGTAGAAGTTAAATATTTTAGGCCACTAGAAGTTGTTGGATCAAAAACAATTTTCTGGGGAGGCAGAATATTCGGCGAAATTTGACTGTCGACCATTTTCTCCCATCTAACACTAAGACAAAAGTACGTTTGGCACATTGTGTAGGTGGTAAATTATCGCAATGCAAATAAAAAACAATACACTATATCGTATAAACAAAGGCGCAACAGTTTTAAAATAAGAAAATGTGTTTCATAAATATATGCAGGAAATTATATATTTTGTAGAGCATTGAATCGTAACAAGTAAAGCTCCAAATCTTTGTAAGTTTAATATATTTATATGTCGAACTATGTACATTACCTCTCCTTTAATTATAACCAAACAATGATTAAAAAACATTCTAGTACAGCATAAGATATGTAGTAGATTTAGTAAATGCGTTAAAATTTGAAATATAATCCGAATAATCCATATACGTTAAACTACTTCTTACTAATGTTCACTGCATTGTATCCTAATAACACAGCTGATAGCCACTGCCATGTACGTTACATTACATAAACATTAATTTATTTGTGGTGAACATGCAATATATTTCAAGATCACATAGAACCTAGATTGTATTACGGAAATAAATCTGGGTTTTGTTAAGCGGCCGACTAGGAGACTGGACAATTGATAATATTTCAGCAGTATTTTAACCGATTGTGGACGTGGCCCAATAGAAATAAAACACGGAAATAACAGTAGTCGTAAAGGTTTCACATGGGGCAGTTTCTGACAATATCTACCCTTAATACAACCACAGTTAAATGGAAGTGTTTATGATCACGTGAAGGCTCACAGGTCGGTCGCTAAGCAGAAGCTATTCCTTATTGGACCTAATACCGTGTCCTGGAGGAGTCGTAACGTCTTACGCGACCGTCCCATAACCTTTCTGACGCTGGACCGGGGAGCTTAAAAGCATGTCCGGCAGCTCCGTGGACCAGCAGTATCGAAACTCTAAGCCTCGTCGTATTAAAATGTCTAGAAGTGTTTATTACTGATACCGTTTTATACTTTGATATGTGTTCAGTACTTTCTTCGATGTTAGATCGGCGTACAGGTATTAAAACAAGAAAAGTTGTGCGTTATGTACTAACTTTAATATGTTTGTACTCATTACCTACGTCCTGCTATTTTGTCTTACTGTTTACATATACATCCATGCGTTAGTGTAATACAATATATGCAGCATACATGCTTTCCACGTTCTGAGGGAACTTAAGAAAAAGATATACCACAGCGCACTTCTAAAATTGTTTTATTTCAAGGATTAGTATAAAGTTTAGGTAAACGATGTTCGTATTTCAGAATTACTTGACTTTAAAATATTATTAGTTCTCCAATGCCTGGTCAACCTATTTGGCGTATAACCTAACACTATATTAAGAAAATATATATGTACATATGTATATGTATCAATACTCAATACATAAATTACTACAGCCAAGCATTTTTAATTAGATTTATATACATATGTATTTGAATGTCTTGTGGAAAAAACAAGCAGATATTATGAATGTATTGCAGTAAAATTTCGAACATTATTTAAATGTTACCGAACAAGAACTATTAGAACTAAATGATGTCCTATACAGGGTACTCCGTGACTCGACAGACACAACTTCTACCGTATATTGGACGGTCATTACCATAAACAAATATGTGACCTATAAGTAAATTCCTCTTTCTTTCGTAAGTATCGAAAGAGTCTAAATAAAAAATAATATAAAAGAAAATTTATTCATAAATTGATAAATAATTAACACAAAATTACAGTACCTGTACAAAAATAGAAGCAAAATCAGAATTTTTTAAACAAACAACTATTCTTATCTAGTCTACTCATCAGAATGTTGCCAGTTAATAGCCAGCAATTCACTCTATAGAGAATTGGTAGCTTCAACTATACGGTGAGGCAACTCCGTAGAAAAAATCTCACTGAGACAAATCAGGTGACCGAGCTGGCCAATATACAGAACCACCTGGTCCTATCTACCGTTCCGGAAAAGTGTCATTAATAAAGAGCGTCACTTTTCCAAAATGTGATGGTGTCCCATCTTGCTAGAACCACATGTCACGACGTTCGCCAGTTCTTCTTTCAAAATAAGAAGGCAACTTTTTGCATTAAGACGTTCTTCAGAAAAATGATGTCCAATAAGATGATTATTTCATAAGCCGTACCACACTTTGATTGATGGCTAACCACGATTGTTTCATGTGGGTTTTGATCTATTCATATGTGAGAATTATGTGTGTTATTAATATGCATTCCTTGTAAATTGGGCTTCATCCGTAAGAAGTACATATGTATGTGCGGAATGATCTCCAAATTATTTTGTAACCACTGCCAATATTGTACCGGATTTTCTAAATCTCCAGGAAGTAAATGCTATACTTTCTGTAAATAATAAGGCTCAGCCCCATTATGCGACAGATTCTGCATACATTGTTTTGAGGAATTACCGTTGTATGAGACATCCTACGGATACTTGTAGAAGGACTTAGTTCAACTGACTTTAAAACTACTTCAACGTTCCCAAATCCATCTTTTTCTACGCAATGATTTGGAAAACTTAGAGTGTTGCGTATTATAAAGTAAATTTTCAACAATTGTTGATTTGTATTATTGATTGTATTTTTAATTTTCGATTTACGCATGACGTGATATATACAGGGTGTCTAATGAATAGTGTCGGAAAAAATAAACAGTATAAAAGCAATAGCACAAGAAAGGTAAATTTAAAAAAATTACGATCATATATTAAAATAATTTTTCCTTTAATAATTACCAAATTTTGTTAAATAAATTTCGTTGAATCCAGGCCTGACACGTGTGTCCAAGAAAAAAGGGATGATGCAATAATTTGTAGTAGACATAAACAGATATTTTATATTATATATATTAAGTTGAATGAATAACTGCTTATTATACTCTATGAATGCATTTAATTTTGTTTACGAAACAACTGAATTGCACATGTCGTGTTTTCACAAATATTTTATTTATAACAAGGTCACACATTTACTACAGATTTTATTCATTTCGACCTGTTTTTTTGTCGTAGGAATCAGGTGTTCTTGTTTTTCTTTTCATTACAGAAACTTTTACTATTAAAGTACAACGACATATTATTACCTGATGATCTGGTAATAAATAATTTACTATTTGAGATCGCGTTTGTAGTTAATAGTTTTTTTTCTTTTCAAATAATTCGTGGGAGTCTTGAAGACGACCGTTTGATGAGAAACAGAACAAAAACTTAAAGTAGTAATATCCGCAATTACTTCCACGAGCTCCGGATACATGCTTCTGTGTGACGGCAAAACCTATCATAAGCTGGGCCGCTATGACAACACTGTCTCGAAGAGCCTCGACAGTTTTTCATGTATCCTCACAGGAAAAAGTCCAACAGATTCAAATCGGGACTTCGTGCTGACCACAGAATCGTTTCTTCTCGGCCTATCCAATGTGCAAATGCCTGGTTTAAATGTTCCCATACAAGTCAGCCAACAAAGGTGCCCCATCGTGAATGAACTAGATTTGCCGTCGTACATGTAGTGGTATGTCATCCAAGTAATCGGATAACGTTTTTTGCAGACAATTTAAATGATCTACCGCATTTATTTTTGCGGGAAGTACATGTGGCTCAAATAAATATTCGCCCAATATTTCGACCCATAAATTTATTGATGTCTTATGTTGCGATAAATTCTGATGGATATCTTGTGGGTTTTTATCGGCACAGTGAAATATTATGGTAATTTAGCACACAGGAAGGCGAGTTTCTATTTGACGAAACCATTCACAACAGGTACCCCGTCGAGGAAAATCATTGTCTGATAGACATTGGATTTTCTGTATGTAATACGTGTCCAGTAATAGATTTTATCCTGTTTCTCCGTAGATTCAAATTATGTCTTGAGGTTTCCATGCCATTAGCTTTAACCCGTTTTATTTTCGTAGACTATTCAGTATACATCCTGTATTACAGAAACCATTTGATGTAATAAATATTACTAATAGTGAAGTACACTAGTTGTAGTACAGAAACAATACAACCCAAATTAAGCCGCACCGGCTATATAGTTATTACTTTTGTAGAACTGAAAACTAGTGCTCTCAAACTAATAAAACAAACTAAATCTTTATGAAATGAATGCTCATGATGTCTGTATTTCCAATCCAAGCATTGCACTTTTATCAAGGGAGGATGAAAATTCTAACTCTAGTTAGAACAAGCAAGTTATTATGGTGTGTACAGTTTTCACTTTTAGTAAATTTAGATTTCAGAATTCAGATTCCACACTCTCGATCATGCAATTCTGTTGTAAATTTAGCTGCTGCTAGCAACCTACTTAACAGACTACTCCAAGCAAGCCAGGCTGGGTTTTTGGGTAACTCTGGCTCTTACCTGTTGTTTTTCAGGGTAGTAGAGGAACTTTACATAACCTGGTACTGTGGTAAAGCAGGATACCCCAATTATTTTTGCAGTACATACAGTAGTATATGTTGCGTAATTGACCTAATACTTCCTACCAGTGTATGAGTAATCTCCAGCAGTTTGACCAAAATCGTAATTGGTGTAACGCCGTTAAGTGAGTTTTTCAGTTTTTAACATGTTTCTTGTAGAAACTTAGATCTACAAACATAAGCTTTTTGTCTTTATGGCCAATAGGATAACGGCGATAAGTTTTTTACAGTTGCTAGCAAATAAACGACCACATAATCCATAAAATTTTAAAATTATATTCTTATATGGAAAACGTGAGGCACTGTTTGTTTACATATTAATGTATTGATAAAATGGGATACGACATGTGCTTCCATAATGAGATGTATCCCATCCTGTGTGTTTTTATTGTGAATTAGATTTTCAAAGCAGGAAACCTGGTGGTCAAAGATGGGTCCACGAAGCTTATGCGGACTGTAAGACAATGAGGCCAGTTATTTCATATGTGATATGTGCTTCGGAGATACAATCCCATTTTAGAAACACTACTGATCCCGTTTTAGATACATATGTTCCTAAAATGGGAAATTTGACTCGCGCAAGAAATAATTTTTTTCTCCAAATCTCAAGTATCCCACTTTAGGTAAACTTTCCCTACATTGAATTCATTGTTACATGTATATTTTGTACACAAGCAATATTCACATCGTTTCTGGCATTTGTGGGATGTATGCTTACGGTACTATCGTATAGTGATTCTCCATAGAGTCATATAGGGACCAGTTTTACTATAAAATGTTAAGTTAATATCATGCAAATACTTACAGGGATTATGTAGCTACTCTAATAGATATATATTATTATTGTTGCTAGAGTAGATCACTAAAATTTAAACCTGCTTACAAATACTTCCAAGAAATGTGAGCCGAACAAGTTTATTGTATTTTTATCACAAATAACAAAATCATACCGCAAAAGGACTATATACATACACGTTTATTTAAACATAATATAGACGTAACACACATCTATTTAGAAACTGTACAGGCAGTATCAAAAAAACACTAGGAAATCGTTTCCTAAATATATCCAAAAATTTTAGTCTTATCGATTCTGAGGCAGCTATCATTCCTGCGCTAGTTATACAATTTAATAACAAATGTATTGCTACTTTGGGAATACAAATACATACTTATATAAAATAAATAATTTTTGTTTATTGGCGCAAGAGTAGAGAATTTTTAGCTTATGCAATATGGCAATTAATACTGGAACAATAAATAACCTCCACAATAATTCGGAACGCGCACAAGCATGGATTTTATGGAGCTAACTGCCCCATTAGTAAATAACTGCATGCAATCCTTCTATAAGGACAATGTGTTGCCGGCAATTATATCTGTATCCAGATATCTCGAGTAGCCCGAAAGCCTCGCCATGATAGACGGTACTGTAGCAGGTGGGCCAAACAGCCATAAATAAGCAGCTACACCATGCTAAATAGCCTACTCATATCGTCCACTCGCTTTTCCTAAATTAATTACGATACATAGCTCTAACACTCTCTTTTAATGTATCCTCAGATTCTTTATATATGTATTTATTTTCTCGCCGACTATCTACCAGCAGCTACACCATAATATTACGCAATAATGTCTGTTAAATTCAAAAATGTTATTTTTCTGTTAGTGAATTTCTAATTTTTAATTCATTTATACCCGGAATATTATACAACAAGCGGGGTATTGTTAAAGCAAATACAAATTTAAAAGCAATAAGCGATAAGCTATGCTACATTCAAACCACGGAAAATTGCTTTAATAGCTATTATAATAAGGAGTATTACATAAATTTAGCCGAAAGTTTTATCCAAAGGACATAACTTTACATCCCAACCATTAATGTATGTACTACGATTTACTCAAAAATATCATACGTTATCTTGCCTGAACTCTTTCACAGCATGCACGTACTAGATATTTCTCTACGACTCATTAAGTTTCAACATAAATTAAGGACATATCTTTCCGGCAAAATAGGAGAATAACATGACGTGAATTGGCAAGCTTTGTCACTATCACAACATGTGCGCTGCTCAAATTGCGGCAACAAAGCAGAGGCAATTCCCTGGCAAAGTTTCTGGTATACTGGCTTTATTTATATGCGGGTTTAGATAACGGCACAACACGCGCGTGGTTTTAAACAGTTTATTGATGACAATTCAATAATTATATGGTACTTTAGTATTTTAGATATGAAATCATAGTCCGGGTCCGGTTTATCGGATGATCGTAGCAAATGTTTTACGAGGTAATTATATTGTGAGCTTCCTCTGCCGATTCCGACTACCGCTAGGCTACAGTAGACTATACCGGATCATATTTGTTGAACATAAATTAGTATAATCTAAACGTTCCACCTATAATTGTGTTATTATGCTAAATTCGATTGCAAATGAGACGCTAAGTTATTTATTACGATCGATTGACACTCAGGTGCATGCATACATGTCATAAGCATAAACGGGAATTACTTAACTCTGACCTGAACGTTCATGAAAATTAATTAGGCCAATTTGAATTTTACATATATCTAATCTAGGTACGCACTAGATATATGACATATCAAAGTAGTTTAATTTCTGGTAACTTTTAATCTAAACTAATCTAACTCTTTAGGAGTATCTCTAACATTAAAGATACGTTTTGTATCAACTATATATTATTGACGATGTTCACTAATTATTTAGCTGTTGCAAACGACTATCGACTTTATTGTAAGCGATACAACTTAACATGCAAGACAAATAATGCACATACCATCATCACTGGCCTCCTTCAATGCAACTACAAAACAATATACATGCATATGTGCTAAGCACACCACAAAAAAGGTAGGAGTAAGATTCTGTTTATATCTCAACTAATGTAAATAAATAATTAAATAGATACCTATTACATGCAATGTCTTACTAGTACAATTTAACTGATTTTATAGGATAACATAAATGACTATTTAATATACTTTCAATATCGCCTTTAAGTTATTTATAATCTCCCAAAATGTTAGTTTTTGCCTGTTCTTGTTTACAAAATGTTCTCTTGCTTTGCATTTTATTTACATTAAGATAAGATATTCTAAACAAATTAACTGTTAATATGGTTTATATTTGTCAATTTCCTGATCAATTTCTAGAACTTGACGACTTGACGTTAAGTTAAGATTTTACATCTGTCAATTTCAAGTTCAATTTTAAGTTCAATTTATAGTTCTAGCTCTCTTCAATTTTAAGCTTATAGCTGGTAGCTTTACATTTATCAATAAATAGATCAATTTAAAGAACTTGGGCTAGTTATAGAAATTGAATAGAACATGTTCTATTTTTGCGTCAATTTAACTTCAAACGTCAATTTTATAGTAATTTTTGCTTTAGTAGTGGATAGTGGCCGACAGTTGCGACACTGTATGCGCACTTGTATAAAAGTAATTTCAAACTTACTTTAATTCAAATTACAACAATTACAATTCGTTGAACGACAATGTGATATTTGCAAATATGAATGACTAAATTCATATAGATTATTTGAAATTTTGAATTTACAGCGTAATGCAGAGTGTAAGATCAAAATGGTACGAAAAAGATTAACAAATTTAAGAAAAGCTGTGTTCTCCTTAATAACTACTATAGTTTTAACGCTTTATACTCCAGACAATTTTAGGCAGATGAAAAGGCTTGTCCTTTAATGAAAGTTCTTTATTCAAAAATGTCAAATTTTTGTCCGTGGATACGAATTTTATCAAGACATGATGAATTATGAACTATTTTAGATAAATAATAGAATTATTCGAAGTTGTATTTTGACAAGTAAGATACATTATTTAAAATTAATTCGAAACACAAAGGTGTAAAATTATGATCGACAACTAAACCCAATGCAATTGAAAACTCAATGCAGGCCTTTTCATCTGCCTAAAATTGTCTGGAGTACAAAGCGTTAACACTATAGTAGTTACCAGTACTCCGTTACTTTCTTCCAAAGTTCTCCTTAATGTTAATAAAAATGATAGATATCGAAAAAGCAAGAGTAACAAGGAGGTGGTGGATTAGACCATGGTTGATTACGAAAAAGGGAAACTTAAATTTAGTAGAGAGCGATTTTTCAGCAGATCCTGAGCAATTTAAAAAGTATCTGCGAATGAATGAAAATACCTTCATGAATATAGTGGAACCTCATATTTCAAAACAGAACAATTTTTCTAGCACCAATTAATTTAAGTGCTGAAAAAGTGCAAGATATCACTTAGCACGCTATGCATTGCATAACTTTTTGAAGAAAGAAAATACTTATTATATGCAGAAAGAGGATGAAGATCGGTATACTTCTTTATATAGTTTGCATCGACAAGCAGGCAATCGCACAGCCAGCAATGCCACAAAGGTACGAGAAGAATTTTCTAAACATGAAAATGATTTGTAAATAATATATTGTATTTTTTACAATTTTATAAATTTATAATTCACGTGATTTTGACACACATCACCTAACCTTTTAACATAGGACATGAATAAATAACAAAATTCCCTATAGTGACGGAGAGAGTTAAAGTATTACCACTGTTAGTATTAAAACGATTCGAAACTCCCTTCACAGTTGCTATTCTTAGTTCAATTTATTGTCAGGTGTAACGCAATAGTTAGTTCTTATTTAAGAACTTAAAATTCACCAATAAAAAGCTCTTAAAAATATCTTCTTCATTGATAAGTGTAATACGAGAATAAGTTCCAGTTCAAGAACTAGAAATTGACCAATTTTTAGAAGATCTAAAAATTGATCAAGAAATTGACAAGTGTAAAACGAGCTTTAGATTAGAAGTACAGATGTTGCGCATGTACAAAATTATAAAATCAGTTTCATATACTTAGGTATAACCTGAATGGAGTCTCTATTTTATTACCCAACCTCCAGTCAGTAACTAAATTAAATAAATAAAAATGTATGCGGTTAAAATTAACGACTTTTACGTGAATATTGGTTTATAGCTAAAGTAGCAGCACTGATGAAAGTTGTTGATACGTATGCGCTCATGCATGATTTACATTTGTCATCCTAGAAGGTTTAAGGTTGTAAAACGTGTAGTAGAAGAAATTGAATACCTATCCTGAAATCATCACTTGAGCCAATTTCTT
>ML217572.1:0-17329 GCA_004785975.1 Popillia japonica
AAAAAAAAATACCAAGAGTAATACAGTTACATATAAAAAGTCATATCACTAAAATTGTTTCTCAGAAATTCGTCACAGCTGTAAAAACATTTGGAAGTAAGGTAACTTTTTAAAACATTCCTGAATAATGGTACGGGCAGGTCCTTTACAGAGCGAGGCAGTACATTAAAAAACTTAACGGAGTGGTAATTACTACCGTTGCGACTCATTTTTAATCGCCGGTAAGATATACTGATCTCGTTACTGTGTCTGGTGTCATAGTCGTGATAACTGCCATTGACTACGTAATTCTCTAGGTTCTCTCTTCTAAACAACAAACACTCCAACACGTATACACAAGGTGTTGTCAAGATTTTATATTTTTTATAGTAGTCCCTGCAATCCGCGGTATAACTAATGCCTGCCAATACCCTCAGGCAGCGTCGTTGGATTTTGAAAACTTTTATCATATGAGAAGAATGGCCCCAATTTAGGATCGCATACTTCATTGCGGAGTGAAACAAACCATAATATATAGTAAGGATTTGATCGACCGCCAATCTATTACACAATGAACGCAGTAGGAAAGTTACCCTTGACAATTTCCCACACAAGACATTCACATGGCTTTCCCAGGTCAATTTGCCATCCAGACAAACACCAAGGAACCGTACACCACCAAAACTTCCATCATCCAAGCTACGCAATGTAAATACAAGAGATTGTGACTTAGAACTGTTCATAGATAATTTGTTTGTCAAGAACCATGTCTCAATATTGCTATTCATGTTTTCCACACTATGCTGCAAATCATCCAAGTTAGGATCAATGTTGATTGCGGTCGTGTCATCAGCAAAAAGAATAAACTTAGATTTTGTGTCACAGTTGGGAAGATCATTAATATAAATAAGGAACAGACAGGGTCCAAGGACAGAGCCCTGCGGTACTCTATGCTTAGTACCCAAAATGCTTGATAACGAATTATTGTATTTTACCAGTTGCTTTCTATCGCTTATAAACGATTTCAGCAATTGGACACTACCAGCAGAGAATTTATAATGTTCTAGTTTTTTAAGCAATATTTCGTGATTTATACAGTCGAAAGCCTTAGTTAGATCGTAGAAAGATGCATGAGTAAAGTCTTTCTTTTCGAAATTATCCAAAACTGTATTGGTAAGATCGTTAATAGCAAGTGTTGTTGATAACTTATTGCGAAAACCATATTGAGAAGAACTGTACAATCGATTATCCTCAAAAAATGCATCTATTTGTAATTTCAAGATTTTTTCGAAAATTTTTGAAAATATAGGTGTTATCGATATTGGTCTGTAGTTGTTCAAGTCGTCTATGTTCCCCTTTTTACAAATGGGTGTGACTACCGCAATCTTAAGTGCATCCGGATAGTAGCTATTTTCTATATATTGGTTTACTAAATTAGTAAAAGGGTAAATTATGACATTTTTTAGTGTGTTTATAATTTTTACATTTAAACCATAGAAATCTTTAGATGGCGTTTTCTTTAAGTTTTGGAATACTGATCTAACTTCTGTGTACGATACCTGCCGGAAAGAGAACTGATCAATTTCCACAACAATATCGTGCATAGATAAACACGGATCGATCTGTGCGGATGGCAAACCATCCAAAATCGTGTCCGCCACACCCACAAAGTGCTCGTTAAGACTGTTTGCATCGTAGTTATGTGAAATTTTGGTCCGTTTATTTGAATTATTCACAATGCTCCATAGAGCTTTTTGTTTGTTTTTGTTTTGATTAATAAAGCTGCCATAAGCAGCTTTTTTTGCTTTCTTTAGTTCATTTCTATAGTATTTTTTAAGATTTCTGATGAAGTCAGTGGGTATGGTATTAGGATATTTGTTATTAAAATCACTAAACAGTTTTAACTTATCTCTTATTTGATACAAGTGATCATTAAACCAATTAATCTGTCGAGCGTCATTGCTAGACCGGACCGTAGTCGTAGCAGGAAAACACAACTCTGCAGCACACCTAATGGTGTTTAAAAATGTTTGAGTTTTAACTTCTAAAGAGAGGTACGCATCTTTTATAAATGACCAATCCGTACCTTCCAAAATGTTATACAGCTGAAACAAACCCGAGTCAGTAATAGGTGTGTAGGTAACAGTTTCACAAATCGTTTTATTATTTACAATCTCTAAAGCAAGAACAAGACCGGAATGATCTGATGTGAAATCGGAAAAAATATCTAACGCAATTCTGTCCATATTAACATTAGAGAAGAAATTATCCAGACACGAATTGCCACGAGTGGGTTCTTTGTTTAAATATCTGAGACCGTAAGATCCAAAAAGATTAACCAATACATTCGCGTTCGCGTCCGCGTTATTGAATTTCACATTATAATCTCCACTAACTACTACAGATTGGTCAAAAAACCTGTCCAACATTTTAGATATCGCTTCACAAAAAACAGAAAAGTCACCTAACGGTGATCTATATACAGTAATAATATTGTGATTCTTGTACACAATACCAGCAATTTCAAAATCAATTTCCAGATTCAAATCGTGTAAAGGCAAAGAAGTTGTAACATTATGTAAATCATGGCGAGCAAAAATACAAACACCCCCATGCCTTTTTTTAGATCTACAAAATTTTGATATTAACACATAATTGTCAAGTATAATTCATCATTGCTTAACCAATGCTCATTAATACATATGAAAGCAATATTATTACATTGCGCAAAAAGTTCTAATTCAAGTACCTTGTTACTTAGGCACTGTATATTAATATGTAAAATATTTATTAATCCTATTTTTTCACCAGGTCCTCCCTCCAGTGTCTTGATAAAAAACGGTTCACACAAACATCCTGCGGCCACGTCATCGGGTCCAAGATCAGGTTTTCCAGGCGCGATGGAACTGTTACCTTAAATGATGAATATTCCTCCGGACGCTTTGATGTAACTTTCAGACATTTTACGTTTTCTACTTTTTTACTTTTTAAATATGCTTCTAAGTCCTCGCTTGATGAATTAGGCTCCAGCCGATAGACATGAAAGTGAGCATACTTAGTTGCTGCTTTAATGTTTGTACTTTCGGTAGCCGAACCTCGAACAATAGGCAGTTGTTGCCGTTTTCGCGTAGCCACTTTCCAGTTATTTTTATCCGTATTTGGAGGTCTATTTATTTCCATATCAGGAGGTCGATTTGTTTCGGTACCACTTTGCATGTTTCCCGCATCGGAGATGTTTTTATCTGTACCCTTTTTTGTAACATCAGCTGTTTCAATAACTTTCGTTTTTGTTGTTTCTGAATACGAAACATTATACTTATTCTTATTTAATTTATCACATTTGTTGCACAAATTTGTATTTGTCATCTCTAGACCATTTATTTATTATATTTAGCTGGTAAATTACGATATGTAATAATCGTATTACAAAAATCAAAAGAACATAAATGATATTATTTGAGGTATGAGTGTTATTTAATAACGGTTGGCAAGATTTCGTATAAATAAATGACAATAGGTTTCCTGATATGCAGAAAGATGAAATACAAAAAAAAAAACAAATATGTATTAAAATAGCTAATATGTAAGTAATATAACATTGTATTCTATGGAATAACACAGCAATCAATTCTTTCGCCTGTTGTCACATAGAAAGTTTTCCCTTGACATTTCGCTAAACATGCTATCAGCTTTTTCAGAAGTTTTCTAAAGCCTGATGTCTTCTGCTCCTCGTTATATCTACGCTCAACTATTAGTATGACACACAATAGAAATGTTTTGTTTTGAAAACTGTTTTAATTTGATCGTCTCACAACACGCACTGCAACTTACAATGCAATATAGAAACGTATGGAACATCTTTACATTTGCATATTTCTGTATTTATGTAAATATTCTCAAAACATTAATTCTTTAAATACAAATAATTGTATAAGTTTGCGCTGCCATTACAGACATTTGATTAAAGTAACAGAAAATAACATTAACATTTCTCCTACATGCAACTGACTGATTAACACGGCATTCACAGAAAAACGATATGTATAACCGTTCCGTGATATGTAGTTTGTTTTCTGTCAAAGCTTTTTAAACAAAATATCATTTTCATAGATGTTACAACTTTTTTTTCATGATTTGCCTATAATTTATTTTATGGCAATATGAAAATTAATTCTAACGATCCATTACGTATTATTCCGGTATATTTATTACTAGCGCGAATATGCGCATAAATAGTTCAAGAGCCAAAATAATATCGTTGTTCACAATGATAGATCGACTTCGTAAATGTATTTAATATCGTAGAAGTCTTATTGGGTATCTAAATGCCCTCTTGCCTGAAACATATTACATATAATTAATATATATATATAATATTTTATTCTAATCCTTGATTGATTCATTTCTATCAAGGCAGGACCGGTCTTTTGTTTGGTAAACCTTTCTCCAATGGTAAATCGGACATAATAATACCTAATTCATAATATTTCTATATTCAATCAAGTAATATAACCATACTGACATCTAATTTAATTTTAGGAGGCTTCGGATAATAGAGCATTAATGCATATATCTGGTTTAAATGCAAAATTGCCATAACTTCTCGTTACTAAAGGTAACTATGTGACATGGAAACTTAAAAGAGAGAAGATTTTTACTGTTGGTGATTATTATAGTAGACAACACTCTCTTTCTAATGCAACAAACCGCAGCTTTCTAACTGCATTAAGCTCAACGCACATTAGACCGGCACGACCTGGCACAGCGCAGACCGTCAAAAAACAGAGGGAATTGTGTTAGTACAAATAAATAGACGAGCGCCCACTAGTCCAGCGCAGCACGGCACAGCCCGGCACAGCGAAAACGTTGACGAACGGGATTGTTGGTCTCCGATTCTCGCCGGCAAATGAGGGGATGCATCGCGCCGAGCTGGTCTAGTGAGCGCATCGCCGGCCGGCGCTAACCAGCATTAGATATCTTGTCAAAACTTGAAAAATCTATTTTGCAGTATTTAGACACTTGTTGTTTAAAATTCACAGCACGCTGGTCCTTAGTAAAGATGGATGAAGAAAAACTAATTTGCTTAGTGCAAAAATATAAGGAAATTTAAGATATTAGTGACGTGAACTAAGATAATGAACAACGCAAAAATAACATATGGCAGGCAATAGCAGAAGAAAATAATAGACCCCAGACTGTTTATTAGTACATGAATTTTGTCATCATCTGAGCTATTGCTCATACATCAGACAGGATGTATGTGCCTTCGCTGTTACTATAATATATATCAGACAATAAAATGAAAAACTTGCGTTCATGCCATACGGTTTGCTGGTCGTTGCCGGAATAGTGTGCGACTCTACTAAATATCGCCGGCAGGCGCTGGACGTCACCGGGCCGGGCCGTGCCGGTCCAATGTGCTCTTTAGCTTTAGTTTCTCAGTGAGGGTGTTCATAAAATCTTCGCAGTTGATAAATCATTCTAAGAATCTCATGCATAAGCATTATTTATCTCAACCATTAGATACACTACAGGAACGATAAAACACGTCGGCACCTTTGTGTTTGAACATCCTCCACATAAAGAAAAAAAGATGACTTCAAAATTGACGTAAATAAGTTTACTACATGGCGCATCAAAATCAACTTGTTAACTTCAAAAAGGTTTTTCTCCAAAACTTATTTTCTGACCATACGTAGGTTTCTTTCAACTTTCCGTGTCATGTATACATTTTATAGCAGACAATTAAATAATCTTTTAAACTATTAAAAGGGTACTAAATTTTCTAATTTCATAATACTTCGAATTATTAATAGGCTTACCATGGATTACGACAAACGGACATTTTATAACACAATTGAATATTCTTCTAAACTATTGAATCATACTTGTAGCGATTCGAATGCACTTGGAAATATTTCGTATGGGGGATTCCTGGTACTTCCCGTATAATCGAAAAATGAGAAATGAATAGTGCTGTCATTATAACATCTTATGAGAAGGATAGTTCACCTATTTATAAATAAAAATTCGTTTTAAAGTATCAGTTTGCTGTTCAGTTTTGGAAAGCGAACATATCAGTGTTAAAAATGCCGAAAGAAAAACGATGAGTTAGCGCGGTTTTAAACTAATTTGTCAAAGACTTCAGTGATTTTGCAACTGATGGAAGTGTGTTGCTTTGTAAATACTGTGAAGTGAGTGTAACAGCAACAAAAATGTTCCAAGTGACCCAGCATTTCCAAACCAGTAAACATCAAAAGGAGAAGAACCGAAGTTTAGGAAGTAAACAACAACAAATGTTAGTGCAAGCTGTATAAAAACGCGGTCCCAATCGTTCACCATTTGACGAGGAATTGTGTGAAGCTCTAATTTCTGCAGACATACCGTTGGCGAAATTAGAAACGAAAAGTTTAAAAGTTTTTTGGAAAAGCATATTAAGCAGAATATTCCAGACGAATCTACACTACGAAAAAACTATGTTCTGCCATTATATAGCGCCACAATACAAAAGCTGCGGGAAAAAAACTAAAGATAAAAGTATTTGGATATCTTTAGACGAAACAACGGATGTAGAAGAAAGAAATATAGCAAATTTTGTTTTTGGTATTTTGGGGATCGAAGAAGAGAATCATACCCGTTAGCAATGAAAGTCTTGCAGAAAGTGAAGCATTCAACAGTTGCCACATTTTTCAATAATGCCCTAAGTTTTTTATGGCCAACACAGATTTGCAACGAAAAAGTGCTCGTAGTGTGTAGGGATGCGGCTCCATACATGTGTAGAGCAATGAGTGGTTTAAAAATTCTTTATTCAAAAATGACTTACGTTACCTGTGTGGAGCATGGCTTACATTAAGTTGTCGAATTAGTGCGTGCCGTATATACGAATGTGAATTTCTTAATATCATCCAGCAAAAAAGTGTTTTTAAAGGCACCTTGTCGCGTTGCCAAGTTCAAAAAAATTGCCGGTAGTGAGACTCTACTTTCGTCGTCCCCAATTGTTACAAAATGCTTTAAAACGAAGAGGATTGCGCGTAGATTTGATTTACATTCAATTAAATTTTACTTGTATTTCCGAGGCAATTTTGAAATTGGAAAATTGGACTTTGTTTAGAAAAGAGCATACAAATTGTTGAAAATGTTTTTGATAGGTTAAGCATTAAGGTTTAGTAACTTTGCACACAAAATGTCGTCAGTTTTAGATATAAATACTGGATATCAAAATTTAAAAAATATTTATAAGATTTTACAAAATGAGGAAACTGCTGTTGCGTCCAATAATTTGAATCCTACTGACATAGTGGATTTATCATTCGCGCCTATTGTATCATATGACGTGGAACGACGTTTTTGAGAATTTAAAAATATTTTAGGCGATAATAGACGTAAATTTACATTTGACAATTTATTGCATCATGATATAGTGAAATGTAATAGTAAAAATCTGTAAATTTGTTGTAAATAGACCAATATAACCATTAAACACTATTTTATTTCAATAAACGACTTTTAAATGCATATAAAAATGCATGTTTTTAATATTTTAGATGCATATTTGCGTGCATATTTTCTAGATTTTTAATGCATAATTATCCGAAGTATAAATATACCTAACCTTTATATGTTCAAGTATCAACATAGTACTTATACTTCCTACTTTAGAATTTCAAATACTACCTTAAATGAATTTTAAATGAATGTTTATACTACTTGAGCATATTCTTGAAATACTGTTTAGTTGTATTAAAGTACTTTTATATAAATATTTTCCCATTTTGATTGCATATATGTATGTACGTAAATAATTCCAGGTAATAATCTCTTCTACTTATCTTTACCAACATTCCTTTTTATTGGCATTAAGTATTTCGTAGACTATACTTTTTATTTAATTTAAGTCATATACATATTAGCGATATTTAGAAATGCAAGATAATGTTTTAACGAAATCCATCTTATTTATACGTACCTAAATATTTTATGTTAATTGTTTTTTTTCTGTCTGTTGGTTTCTTATTACCCAGAAACTAAAAAGGTTTGTGATATAATGTTCGGCTATAATATTAATAGGCTCATAGATCCTTTCATACCCCAAAGTAAAATGCATCCAACGCAAACTTCAAGTTGTCGTCTTATCTCCGACTTTGTGTGCATTGTTATGGGCTAAGATTCTGGTCTATAAATGCTGTACACTAAAATCAAAATTACTAAATCATGTAAGGACTTATCTCATTAAAAAGGCGACGTGCTCTTTCAATACTAGATGCCATGTACGCAGATCAGCTTTCGTTGAACAGCATGCAAAAAGGTTCGTACACAATAACAATCAAATCTACTTTATAATATATTGCTATGCCTTAAAAAAATAACAACTTAAAGGGAATGGAATAAATTGATTTTTAATCGAATAGTGGTTCAATCGATCTGAAAAGTGGAAAAAATATCTGGACAATAGTTAAGTAATTAAAGGTCAGAAAAATACATATACGTAAAGAGAAATAAATCTTCTTAACTTTGAATATATTGCGCTTGCAAAGATTGTATTGTAACTAAATTCTTTGGTTTATGTCTGAAACAATTATGAAGAGCCAACAGTTGAAGTTATTTAGGTTACCTTAGGACTTGTTTCCGCACTCTCTTCCATTTTTCGCATAACGAGCTTTTCTTCCGCCTTTACCTTTTTCACAAGTAGAAATACGAACATCTGAGTCCAGAAAGATAGCAACAATAAGTTGATCTTATTCAATTTTTAATGATACTGAATACAACCAAATCTACTTCCACGTTGTTTTCACATAAATGGAGATTATCAAGTGGCGGTTCACGTGATATATAAATGCGCAACATTATTGGTTACTAACAAATACAAAGTTTTGCGCCAAATGAAAGCAAACGAACACCGAGTTTTGCAACTTACTTCAATTTTTGAACCTACTTTACGCTTAAAATGCAGATATATGCATCTTATTAGATAATTTTTCTTGCACAGAATGCACTGATGTAACTGAATATATCAAAACTCATATTACGACTTTGTTGCAAAAAACGAGTTTTGCATCTAGCGTACTCGTATGTATGTAATTGGTACGTATACCAATAATTACTTTTTTACTAGTTAATTTTTATTGTCGTACCCTTCTAAAAACTTTTTGTATCTAGTGTGGTTGAAATATAAAGTTACAGTAATTTTCTAGAAAGTTTTCGCGTCCAATATTGTCAGCACGTTGTATTACCGCAGAGTTCGCTCAATGCTTTTTTTTATCTCTGATATGGGTAGCAGTATAAGGAACAAACTTTAATTCCGACTTCGAGTTACCGTACTGTCAGGCAGGCGGATGTCAAGATCCAATAGCATCGAGGATCGAACCGTACGGTGCTAGTGATGACCGGAATACGAGGATGCCCAAACATTAGAACGATACAAGCGTAACTGTCAATACACCTGAAAATTTAAATAGAATAGCCGGTATATTACTGAATATGTAGATTACGAAAAAAGAAGGGTAAATTTTACCATTATGTTTATATCCGTTGCAGATAAGACATACGCGCAACAGGACCAAAATTAAGACATGTACAGAAAGGAAAACAAGTATGTGCATAAATAATTGTAAAGTTTATGTGATTTAGATATTCACTGCTGCAAATAATTGACGAGCACATCTGAACGCGTGGTTCTAGCGCAATGAAATTTGGTGTAGAAGTAGTACTAAACTAGTATAACTTATCCTCTTGGGGAGAGCGCCGTAATCCCGCTGGGATTCGAATTGAGCGTCACCAACGCTAAATTCGAATCTTGATTCGTCGGAAAACAAAATTTGCCTCCACACGGCAACCCACCGATACCTTGGGTTGACCCACTGGTAGCGTGTGCGGCATTGTCCGGAAGAGAATGAAAACCGCTGCAACGAACGGCGCGCTCATAGTCAACCCTCAACTAAACGCCCCCGTACAGTGCCGTACATGCGCCTTCCGTTCCTGCTGGTCAAACAGCGCCAAGCTGCCTTAAGGACGATGTACGAGGCGTTCGAGTGTTGAAGAAAAAGACGCGGTCTTAGAGTGCTGTGGTTGCGCGGAGCCGACCCCTTCATGGCTGAACGCGCGTACGTCCTACCTCAGTCAATTCTCGCCATGCCACTAAATTTTCAAAATGTTAAATTTGTAATCTCACCGATTTATACCTTCTCTAATGGGTTTCCTTTGCGAGGACTTGCTTTGAAGTTTTGTGGTCATTACTTTAATTTACTTATACAATATGTAGGTAAATAAAAATGAAAATGTATCAATGAGAAACAAGGAACTCATCGTAACGAATATTCTTCAAAATTTCCAAAGAAAATGTGTACGAAACTGTTCTAAATTTTAAATTGCAAATTCCACATCTTTGAGTACATAAAAATTATATTTAATGTTCGGTACATGTCTAAAGTATCTAGTAAAAAACTATAAATAAAACAGCTTCAAGCAATAAATTTCATGTTGTCTCCGCTTTCAACTCAAGAAACTTTTTTCTCAGAAACGGTAAAGAATTATTACCACAGCTAAATGTCCTAACATGCCTACCACTGAAAAAATAAAGTTGTATCATAAAGGAAATGGATATTGTACGAATCCACTAGATCCACGTTTCATGGTAGAATGCGTAACGAAAACTCTAAAACTTTCTTATATTCAGCTTATTCTAGGACTACTACAGCTCGAGAACATATTTCCAAGCTTAAAAACCAGATTTTCGTTTTTAAAGAAATTATAATAGAGGAAATTTATCGATCTGAAAACCAATTTCGTTCTGTAGAATGTTTGTTTCTGTCTGGAACTTTAAACATTAAACAAAATAACATTACACTAAAGATTCAAGAAAAAGAATCAAGGTATTGAAAGCGACTAATAAAAATACTCAATATTGCACTGATGCTATAACACCTGATCGGTTGATTGATATTATCTTACGTAAAAAAGTCAATTGAAAGTACTGTAGTTTAAAAAGTTTATTTTTTACGATTAGTATTTTGTAATTTAAATCACGTCAATCCATTAGCAGTCAGCTGCTATGCTATCTGATCACTAGAGCAGACCAATTTCCGTGCGCGCCGCTATGGGAGTGGAATTCGTAATATATTAGAATATGCGATCCTATTTTCCTGATATTTTTTCCATTTCTAGGTCAATTAAAACGCTATAATTCGATTAACGATCAAATTTATTAGCATTAATGGCAAAACGTCGAGTTAATATGTTTTGTAAGGACTTTTTGTCATTCGAAGAAGTTCTGGGACCGGTCGCTTTACCATACATTCAGCTGATAAATTCCGGCAATCCTGAAACAAGCCAACATCGCTACTTAAATGGCGTACACTATCCCCAGGCGTATCGCCAATAGAACATGTCTGGGATATGATAGGCCGAAGGATTGGTGAGCTTCCTAATACCCCAATGAACTTACAGCAACTGCACGATGCCATACAAGTTGCCTGGAATGATATTTCACAGGAATTCATATGAACTTATTAAAAATATGCCCAGAAGAAGAGCATAATGTATTCGTTTACGTGGAGTCGCAACTCATTACTGAATTTTCTTTCTTCTAAACTTAACAGGATGAAAGTCTTAAAATTTTTCCCTTATGTATATGTCGCAGGCAGATTGAATAATCCGGCTTTTTTCAAAAAGACTAGGCATTATGCAAAACGCCGGCGTTTGTACCAAAGAACCGTAATTGTGCTATCGGCCTGAATATTTTTAGTCATTTTTCAAAACGCCTACCTAGAGTCAGGCAAATTGGAGAATTGGTTGGTTAGCGAAGTAAATATGTACAAACCGAGTCCCTGGTGCGCGCAAGCGCATATTTGCGTGTAACTTAACCTAGAAGTGTGTTTTGTTTTCACTGTTTGTTGTGTTATTTGTAAATCATATAATTTACCAGTATGGCTGAAAACAATGAAATAGATAATAGTGTTAACAAAGAACATATTTTTACGTGAAATTAACTTACATTACCAAAACAGGAATGAGAAATGTAATAAGAAACCGTGGACCAATGATCGTATATTAGAGGCAAGTATAAAATCTCACTAGGTAAATATTTATGTTACTGTATTCAAAAATATGCCGTTATTATAAATCTTGTAGTAGTTTTTTACAAGGTATTTTATAACAGGTTATATGCATTGTTCGTGATTACAAATATCCTTATCCTGGGAAGAAGCGTGAATTTTTACATTATAATTATGGCAAGAAGTACGATCTTATGGAAGTTGGAGGTTCTACTACTTTAATACATAAACGGGAAAATCATGACGCTCCCAGAATTCAAATTATTTCTACAAAGAACTACTACAATAAACTTAATCATATTCATCGAATCACAGGCCATGGAGGACGAGACAAAATGATATTCGCACTGAAACAAAAATATTTTATTCCCAGGAGTGTTGTAGACATTTTTGTTAATTTATGGACGGTTTGTAGTTGCAAGAAGTCTCTTCCCCGAAAAGGCGTCGTAGTTTGTCCAATTTTATCCAAAGACTTCAATATTAGAGGCCAGGACGATTTAATTGATTTACAATCTACTCCCGATAGAGACTATAAGTGGCTATTAAATTATCAAGGCCACGCCACTAAATTTTTACACTTACAGCGTCTTAAAAGTAAACGTGATGAAGAAGTGGCCTCGGAACTTTTAAAAATATTTTTGGAATTCGGGGCGCCGCATATTCTACAGAGCGACAACGGTCGCGAATTTACCGTATTGATTATTACGGAATTGATGGAAATGTGGCCCGATTGTAAAATTGTACATACCACCACGTAATCCTAAAAGCCAAGGTGGTGTAGAGAGAAGCAACCAGGACGTTGAAAATATGTTACGTGCATGGATAGAGGACAACAATTATACGCAATGGTCTACTGGATGTTACTTTGTTCAGTTTCAAACAAATAGTTCGTTCCATAGAGTCATTAATCGAACACCATACAAGACTTTATTTGGAGGTGATCCTAAACTTGGCCTTAGTAGTTCTGCCAGAACTACTAACTGCCAGCAGAATTACTTCAGAAGAAGAACTCGAAACTATTCTTGATGATAATGCTGCAATCGAAAATGAAGAAAATAGTATTGCAATGGAACTTGATGATAACATAAACAACGACGTAGAGCTAGACGCAGAATTACCAGACAACTTAATAAATAATAAAAAAAACTGTGCCTCAAAAATGTGTCTGCATTGTGTGTAAAGAAAGTGGCAGTAACATAGAGAACTGCTCTGAATGTGAACGAAAGGTTCATTATAACTGCGGTGGTTGTAGAGACGGATCTAATTTATTATGCCCTCTGTGCCTTCAAGAAAAAAGAATCATCGAAGAAAGAAAATCAAGTTATGTTAGTCAAAAGAGAGCAGCTGAAAAAATGCTTGAATCGTCTGCCCAGAAATTTAAACCGATAGAAGTTGGTACTTGCGTAAAAGTAGCTATCTCTAAAGTCAATCGGGGTCTTTTAGATAAATAGAATTTGTTAGGCCAGGTTATGGAGCTAAAAAATGGTGTGTACAGAATAAGAACCAAATCTGGCATTATAAAAAACTGGTTCTCTAGAAATGAAATTGATCCTTGTAAGTCTGTCATTTCTACGTGCACCAGATAATATGATAACTCTTCCTGAAGCGCTAACACTAGAATCAAAATTTGGAGGACAGGGATACAAGAAATGTTTTGGCAGGGCGTCTAAAATTCAATGTAACACAAACAAGTGTTGTAAAAAAAATGAGGTCTTGTGCAATTCTAGGTGCCATAACAGTAGCACGTGTCTAAACAAATGACTGTAGTCTAATATATTTTAAATTGAATTAGAAATTAAATGTATGTACTTTTAAGATCTATTGTACTTATTTATATTGAAATATATGAATGAAACATACTAAGATTTGTGTTGATGTATTTATTCATTGTTATTTACTTACCCATTTGGGAAATCTTGTAAAATTGTAAGCTAAATACTTTGCTTGTAGAAATTTTGAAAGATTTTAGAAAGATATCTTGCAAGATCGATAACATAATTCAATGATAATTAAGTATTCAATTTGCCTAACTGCAATGATGATAATATATTACTTGAAATATGCCAGAGAATTTCGATTTTGTAAACTAATTATATTTATTTTTCTTCAAAGAGAAATATGTTTAATTACATGTAGGATAAACCAGACATCTGTATGTTGAATAATATCTATGCATCTTATAGATGATTAAGAAAGAAACTATTTCGCTCGTGACAATTATTTAAAGAATGTTGTATACCTTACAATGTTATAACTCTCTTAGTTCATGCTCAAACAAGCATAATAACATCACCCTAATAGAAATTTGAACAATAACTTATCCTATGAGTATTTACGAGTTGTCATATTGAAAACACAACTGATTTCTCAGTTTGGCTTGAGCAACATAGTAAACTATTAGCCTGTTAATTCAGTTAAATAAATTAGGTTGCTGTCGAAGTGTGTTATATTATTCTTTTAGTTTTTGTGGTAAGTGACAGTGTTATTTAGTTTTATAATGAACAGGCAAGGTCTTAATTGTAAAAATTTGGCAAACACTTTTTGTTATGTCTGTGGTGAGTTCATGACAAAGAGTCAACGTAAACCGATTTCAAAATTGATAAAAATGGCTTATCAATTTTATTTTGGGTGTCAACTTGGGGAGGAAGACAAACGATGGGCACCCCATTTAACGTGCATTAGGTGTTATGTAAAATTATCACAATGGTTGCAAGGGAACCATGGACATATGCCGTTTGCTATTCCTATGGTTTGGCGTGAACCGACAAATCACCACGATGATTGCTACTTCTGTATGACAAACGTTACTGGATTTGCTTCTAAGAATACAAACAAAATTGTCTGTCCGAATATTCCATAGGCTATGAGACCAGTACCGCATGGAGAAGATCCGCCTTTTCCGTTGGCCCCAGCTTCCTGGCAGGAGATTTCAACTTCTGAAGAGGACTGTTCTGTGGCAGTAGGATCATCAAAATACGACGATTTCATTCCAGAAAAAATATCTAGTGAACCACATTTTATTTCACAAGTGGAACTTGATGATTTGGTTCGCGAACTATATTTATCAAAAGAGCAAGCAGAACTTCTAGCTACACGGTTAAAGGAGTGGAACTTTTTGAAAAAGGACACCAAGATTTCATATTACAGAAACAGAAGTAAGGATTTAATGAAATATTTCACTAAACAAGATCAGCTGTGTTGCTGTTGTAATGTAAATGGTTTGATGGCTGCTCTGGGTATTGATTACAATGCTAGCGATTGGCGGTTATTTATTGACTCGTCAAAAGCAAGTTTAAAGGCCGTGCTATTACATAATTCAAATAAGAATCCTTCTGTACCTCTAGCGCATGCAGTTGGAATGAAAGAGACATATGAAAGCATGTCATTAATTTTAAAATCGGTCAATTACCAGGCACACTTATGGAAAATCTGCGGTGATCGTAAAGTAATAGGCCTTCTTCTCGGGCTACAAGGTGGCTTTATAAAATATTTCTATTTCTTGTGTTTATGAGACACCCGTGCAACAAATGAACATTACAATACTAAAATGTAGCCAAAAAGAGATACTTTCATACCTGGACAAAGAAATATTACACACGCTCCTTTAGTCAACCACGATGTGTTTTTGCCACCATTACATATAAATACTATAGTATTATATTAACGCTTTATACTCCACATAATTATAGGCAGATGAAAAGGCCTGCCCTTTAATGAAAGTTCTTTATTCAAAAAATGTCGAATTTTCGTCTGTGGATACAGACTTTATCAAGACATGATAAATGTGAACTATTTTTGATAAATAATAGAATTGTTAGAAGTTGTATTTTGATAAGCAAGATACATTATTTAAAATTAAGTCGAAACACAAAGGTGTAAAATTATTATCGACAACCAAACTCACTCACAGTTTGGTTGCCGATAATAATTTTACAATTTAATAATTTTTTTCAATATGTGGGTACGATAAAGTAAACTTCTTCGTTGTTGAATAGCTTTTTGAAATGTTATCATACCCACATATTTCACAAAATATGTTCGAAAATGTGCCCTTCCCTTTATTTATTCGCAATTGGAATGATTGCACACAACTGTGAAGTGTTACCGACGTATTCCTTGAGCAAACGTTGGTGGGTTTGAGGTTTTCCCTCGTGATTGGCACTTCTGTGTAAACTTTAGAGTATAAGTGGCCCCACAAAAAGAAGTCAGGGGAAGTAAGATCTCTCGAACAAGTAACAGTGGAGGTTCGTTATGCAAAATGTTTCGATACTTTTTACCATTTAAGTGCCCATCGATAAAATTCGGACCAATAAGCTTATTGCGAATTATTGCACACCAAACACATTTACGTTCCAAGGATGTTGATGTTCAACTTGTCGCAACCAATGGGGATTTTCGATACTCCAGTAATCCATGTTGTGCCGATTTATCGTACCCTGATTTATGAATGTTGGCTCGTAAGAAAATAATACTCGAACAAAAAAATTCGGATTATCTTGTATCCGTCCATCGACAAAATCTCACTCGATTTTAAAAATTATCGCCATGATGCCTGGAAACTCTAAATGGATGATATTTCGTACGCTTCAATATTTGGCAGACAGTTGACTGAGAAATTCCTGATCTGCGAGCTATTTCTCGAGTACTAATGTGCGGATTATTAGTTATTGTGGCTAATACCGCAATTTAGTTATTTTCTCCAACAATTGTTGTTCGGCGATTACGTTTTCTTGAGTTCGACACCATTCAGTGAGCCCCCTACATTATAACAAATCTTTGTAAGATCTTTTTTTTTGATTTGATGCAGTGTTTTAGAGATAGTCCGCTGTCTCAAGATAAAAAACTTACCCAGTATATCCTAACTTAAAACAACAAATATTACTGAAAATGTTTATAACAACCCACAGTGTTATAATTTACTTTACATTTTTTATGTAATTAGTGTAGTGTGGTATATTATAAAAATACAAAATACATACATCGTTAATGTTTCTATGCTGATTATAACAAAATACTTATTCTGGGTTTAATAAGCTAATTTTTGGAGTTGTGTTCTATCATAGATTGGGCAAAGTTTTGAATAAAAAAAGTTTATTTAAGCTACAAATGCCTGCAAAATTTACCGCTTGTGTCAAGTTTTCCTTACCTGTCACATAATTTTTTGGACAGTTAATATTTTGTAATAAAAAATTATTTAATTCAATAGGTGTACCACTGATATTTTTACTGTGCACACATAGGTTATTAATACAATACTAAATTTAAAGTTTCTAGTAGTACCATACATATATATTTATTAG
>SMLS01061263.1:0-11045 GCA_004785975.1 Popillia japonica
AAAAGAAAGTTTACTGTTTTTTTCTTATTGTTTCGATATTAATAGGTATAAGTCTAAAATAAATATAAAATATTTTTGACGTACGTAATTTTTGGTTGTTTGAACAAAAACATACAGATAAAGGTAAAATTTGGTGTCTTTTTGTCCTTTTTTTATATGTGCGATGTTTGTACGTATTGGCTGATTCAGATTAAATTAATTCAAAAATAAGTGGTAAATAGATCACAGACGCATTCTCACTTTATAGTTTACACATGAGCGTTTGAATATTTTGCCGTTTACTTCAGCATGCATAAACAGAAAAATAATCGCAGCTATTGTTGCTTTAATACGAAATAATTTATATAATTTCTATCGATAATTAAAACAATAATATATAATCTATATATGCGTTATATTAGTCACATGGGACAAACATTCTTCGAATATTACAGGTTAGTTATAAAAAAAACACCCCAATTTCAATCTGAATCAACCGTATCTCTGTATGTAATGTATCTGTAATAAGTGCTATAAATTTAGTACACAGCACTATAACTTATTTAATACAAAACTCTTAGATATTTCCAACATAAAGTTTGAATATTTTGTAAAAAGTATTCAATCTAGCCAATCCTCAACTAACAATTAAGTATAAAATCGCTCAAAAATAAATACGTTTTATAGTGAAAATAAATTATATGAAAATCATATTGGAAACAGTTATAAATACTTACAATACCAAGACGGTTATGGATTTACTCGTCAGTTATTTCTCTTTCTCTAAACAATGAGAATGACTTTGTTCGTAGATGCTCAATGGTCCTTCCACTACTTTTGCAAATTGTCTAGTTATAGTTAATTGCAAGCATAAATATTAAGACAAATAAAATAAAAATACGATTTTCAATTGTGGTCTCATACACACGGGTTATAGTTCATAAAATCTAATCTTTTTATTTACATACTTTATATATTTCACTTTAGCAACCAGATGATGAGCTAATCTCATACACCAATCTACTTACTTATTATTTCAACATTAATATTTTTTGTAATTCGTGATTTGATACAAAGAAAAAAAAAAAAAGATTTACAGATTTTGTGGAAAATCCCATTATAAGAGTTAGATGCCAAAAATCACCCTAGCCACCCTACATAGGTAAATAATCATTCTTGTTATACTATAACCAATAAATCAACAACGCAGCACAGAATGATCAACAAATCATCGGTTAAAAGAAACCTGTACAGTGTTACAATGGTTGTATGTCAATCATCCTGTAATGTTTGATCAATTAATTTATACGTTTTACTCTGATAACATAGAGCTGCTAGCACAAACTTACCATATTAAGATGAAGTGAAATGTACAGATATTTTACATTGAAGAAACGTCATTCTAGTGTTGCTGCTTACTTTAGGTGTATTCTTTCGTACTGAACGAAGTGAATATATTCTATATGAATGTATTGAAAGTGATTGTTATATTCAAATCACTTGTACTGATCAAATGTAGATCGAAAGAACGGCCTCAATCACTTGCATTCTACCGCCTTTGCGCAAACACAAAATTTTTATTTATTGTATGTTTACAATATCGTGGACAAATTAAAATATTTTTTAAATGTAACTTTATAATCATAAAAATCCCTATATTTTTTGTCGTGCTCTAAAATTTCTGTTCAAGTACTAGGGAAAAACAAGGCAAAAAAACCTACGCAAGAGCTTAATTTGATAAAATTCAAGCGTGATTAGGTGATTAAATTATTATAAATAATATACTTAAATTTTCAATATCTGTTCTAAAATTGACCGCGTTATTTTCTTTTTTAATGTATATCATTTCATATATTAATCTCTTCATAACTATTTAATTACGCCGTAAAATTTGATAAAATTAACTGGAAATAAAATGGAATAACTCTTGTCGTCTTCGGGATTGTATAAATACACAACTACTTCTTTCGACATATTTTTAATTTAGTTTCTCTTGTATATATACTGGTCCACTTTGCTTGTTTGAGGTAAGGATTATAGGCGGCAACATGCAAATATAAATGTGATTGTTGTGATCTAACGAAATTGTACGATCACATAGAGTGAATGCAATCAGTTATTTAGGGAAAGGTGGGGGAACTGAACGACTTCGAAAGAACATCGTCAAATTGAACATATTCACTATAAGTGAATATAGTCACTTCGTTCAGTACGAAAGAATACACCTTTTATTGCTGACATTATTCACAAGCGGGTACCTACATCGTAACCTTGTAATAAAATGCAAAATTGGAATTTATGAAAATTTAACCTAGGAGTCTTCCGTAAGTAGTGATTAAGTATGGATTTATAAAAAGAACAGATGTATAAGAATATTATATTAAAAACAAAATCATATTGTCATTTATGGCACTTATAGCAAATGCATCGTATACAACAGGCATGTATTGTGTGTATATGTATGTATGTTTGTATATGTACAAATTTTAACTTATATATTGATATAAATTATAATACGTATGACATACTTTAAAGGTGATGATTTATATCACTATGATTTTTTTAACTTGCGTAGGTATTCTTACTGTATTTACTTATATTTATAGCGTGGGCTGGTAATGATCATTAGAGACGGTAAAATTAAGATTAGCATAAAAATGAATGCCCGTTTAGTAGGTAACGAATTAATAATCTTAACGGACATACATATCTAGTTTAAACGCACATTTTTAGCATATGCGTTTAAAATTTCTTCTTAGTTCCATATTTTATGTGTACATTTATCATAGCCGCTGCTATTATAAGATGGATATAACATTATAACAATTATAATATCATTGGTTTAAGTTAATGTGGATCACAATAAAGTCAGCCCTAATAATTCGTTACCAATTACATGAGTATAATAGAAGGCTTCTTACATTTTTTTATCTCTAAGTTAAATGGTTAATGAATTTATTCCGATGTTTATTTTTTATGTGAACGATGATATTCGAGCATGTCTATCATTAACAGAATATATAAACAAAATATCAAGACAGCCACAGAATCATAAGATCGACTATAGTCTATTTTTAAACTAAAAGTAGTAAGTGGAAAAGTCAGATTTGCACTGTAAAAGTTACCAAATCAATGACATTATGAGTATTTTTTTTCAATTTTCGTATTTTATCACTTTTTTATTCATCATTTATTCATTTTTATTCATTGAGGTCAAAGACAAAATTACATACATAACATCGATACATCCACATACACACATGCAATTTTTACACAGTGTAATCCTACCTTTGAAACAAACAATTATGCATGGCAATTTTGGCGCGATTAATTCAAATGCCCCTCTTAGTTTAAAAATAGACTACAGCTTCTTTTTATACATAGGTACATATGTAGTAAAAAATCTTATTAACTGCTTTACATTCATAAGGTATCTTGGGCCTTTTACTGCAATTTTCTAAAGTTTTTTTCCGAAGCGATAAGTTCTCACTCTTGTTTTTTAGAATTGTACAGGATTACCATTACAGATTTTACCATTACATATATACTTCTTTATAATAAGATATATTATACATCGTGATCAGTAATGATAACATTTTTATATTTTTTGTTTACATTATCAATCAATCACTTAACTGTAAGATAACTTCTAAAATGAGAATTTTAGAAGTCATTAGAGAAGTTATTAATATTGCATCAAGAGAAGAGGTTTCTGATATGGTATAATTACGATTTACAAAAGATCACAACCAAATACAATTAGAAGGAAAAGTTATCATTTTTCCTATACTTATAGAAGAATTAAAATGGATATAAGAATAACGAATAAAAATACCTACATTAACGATGCCAATTTAAAAATCATAGACGTTTAGTTATTATTAAAAATCTCGCGTATTCTTAATAGAAATTAACCGTAATTTCTATGCTATCGCAACATCAATTAATGCATTTTCTTATTTGGATCTGTTCGTGGGGGGAGATTAGAGAACAAGAGATTAATATTGAACTAAAAAGTGTGTAAAACGGCAAGTAATGTGAAATGACGGAAACAATAAAATGATAAGTCCTCATAGCAAATTTACTATTTTCTTGGGCATTCTGATGGGCATGTTCATCGTTTATAAGGCTATTCAACGACTTGAGTTACAAAAGGCAGCATTTCTTTTTACTCTTATCCTTATAATTGGGTTTCAAAGGTGGTCTTTCAAGTTGTTGAAACTTCCGAACGACTCTGACCAATTCGTAAAAGGCGTTATCTACGTTCATCCTCATTTTTGCACTGCATTCTATGTATGGTATCTTCAACTGCCGTGCTAACTGCTGCGCTTCTTCTTGCCAAACAACTCTTTGGTTTTCTAGATCAACCTGAAATATAAATTGATTTCAAAAGAAATACTTCTATAAAATACTTTTATCTGTTTTATATTACCTTATTTCCAACCATAAGCATTGGAAATTCGTCACGATCTTTAACTCTGAGAATTTGCTTGTGAAACTTGAACACCTCTTCAAAACTAGATTTTTCCGTTACTGAGAAAACTAAAAGAAATCCTTCACCAGATCTCATATATTGTTCTCTCATGGCACTGAATTCTTCCTGGCCTGCCGTGTCTAATACTGCAACAAATAATTCTTGATTCAGTGAGCTGCGTGAAATTTTAAGTACAGGAATAAATGGCAGCTTTGGTGCTTCTATTCTATACATAAACTATATACATATTAGGTACTATGCATTACACGGGTATAAATACTGCAGCTAGCAAAACACATTTTATAACATCATTGTTCGCGCACAGGTACTTTCAGCCAGCTAGACAGTGACGTCAAAATGTTAGCTTTAACGTCAAATAATTGCACGTATTAATCACATGTAGCAATCGTGTTGTACACACGTTTACAAGGAAAACTTGTACAACTAAAATGTTTGAATACAGGCTTTTCAACTGATATTCAAAATTCTCAGGTGCTGTAGTAAGTCAAGGCGCACCTCAGCTACTGTGCAAAGCTCGTTTCGCTCAGCTTATTGGCTTGTTTTTTCGTTTTTTTTTTAACTAGCGCAGCGCTTGAATAAGAGCATCGCCTACTTATTTGAACACAAAATTTCGTTTTTAAGTAGTTATGAGTCAACAACAAACAAACTCTTATCTTTATTTATATTAGAAGTATTGAAAAAGCGGAAAGAAACATTCTGACATTGTCAGTAAAGTCTTTTGTAAACGCGAGGGTAGTTCAATTTATAGATGAGTAATATTCATGGTTCAATAGCAAAAGTTCGATTCAACCAACTTTTGTTGCTATTCAAGGCTATGCCAAACACGTGATTGGTTGAAGTGCTGTTATACCTTTCTTGTTTATTTTGTAGCGGAGCGGAGCTAAACGAGCTGTGCGAAAATGTTCGCAAACACACACCTTCATACACAAAGCTAATTCTTAATTAGATTCAAGACCAATTATGTTATATCGAAGAACACTTGCTTTATATTATATAATATTTAAAATTGAGCTAAAAGTTCTAGAATTGCTTCTCTGCTATTTCAACGTCTATAATACATAAGTAAAGTAAAAGAATTATTTCCGAAACTATTACCTTGTGGTATAAGACATATCCAACAAAAAACTAGTGAAATTAACTTAAAAATAAGTTCATTCGTGAGAAAATGTAGTGTTTTATTACAAAAAATCATTTTCCTAATCTTTCGCAATTTTGTCGATAAGGGTGATGGAAGGGTAGTGATATGTACATATTTGCTTCGCAATGACTACAAAAGCGTTCATATCAAATGTCATTGTCATTATAGATCTATTAAAATTGCGAGCTCAAACTGCAACACCATTTCTAGCCCAAACTATAGATATGGAAATAAGTAATATACCTATCAACTAATATACTAAATAAAAACAAATGCAACAAATTGTAGCGGAAAGTACACTGTATATATAAAATTTTTAAATATTGTCCACTTACTGTCGAGTTTGGCGGGTATATCGTCTATAACACATTGTTTCGTATATGAATCTTCTATGGTAGGATCGTAATCGGCAGCAAAGTAACTCTATAACAAAACTAAGTATTAATAATATTATCTGTTCATTTTAAAACATATACAATGTTGTTCAAGAGCTATAATCATTATTTGTTTAATTGTTTTTAATTTAAATCACGACTTTAATATTTGTTTGTTACGGGTTTTGGTTCTAGATCTCTATTTAATCCTTCTCTTCAATCTGTTCTGTTCGGAATTAATTCTAGTCACACTTTTAATAAAAACTTATTGCTTATTGGCTAGTGCTGATTTATCCATCATGACTATCCTGTTTTCTTTGTCGGGTGAAATTCTTTTTTATTATCATTGGAACATTTGAGTCGCGAATTTTACGAGATTTTGCTCTTACACGCGTTCCTAGGGTATTTTTTTAGTTGTAGAGCCTAAGCCCCCAATATGAGACCATATTTACGAAAATAACTTTCTCTATTGGAACTCTTACGTCACGAATATCAAATTTTAGACGCTTATTCAATAAATCGATGATATTCTATGATTTTTCAATAAAAATTACTATTCACACTAATGTAATTAATTAAAACACCGACTGGGAGATCAGCGGGCTTCCCAAATCGCTAATGACTGAATTGATGGTGAAGAAGTGGAGAAAATGGTTTAAAATTTAATACCATACGGAGCAGGCTTACGGGAGAGCAGGTAGCAAGTTCGTACAGAAAATATACATATATGTATACAGGTACCGGCGGGTTCCTATTGTCACCCGACATTGCACGAACAAGCGCGGCAAGTAATTAGGTGATAGGCGCGTAGATGTGCGGCTGTTCCTTTATCAGCCACTTCATCATCATATGCATCTTGGACGGATATTTAACGTTTGCAAGTATGATAAAATGTGTTATAGTTAGTTACAGTTAGTTATAGTGAATAGATACTGCAGACTGCTCACAATATATCGCGACAGTCACCCAGTAACTTCACGACCTCGTGCAATATCGGAAATCGGGTGACCATAGAAGCCTGCAGAAACCGGGGGTATAGTTAATATAAATGCATTTTATGCAATACAGTTTATATTTTTTTCACTTCCGGTTTAATCGGCAATACGTCCAACTTTTTTTTTTTAACGGAACGCCCAGATTTTTTAACACTTATGAATGCAAAATAAAAAACTACGTTCAGGAAGTATTAAGATGTTTATTTTTATTCACAAGAAAACAGTTAAAAAAATAAAAAAGTGTCCTAATAGAGAAAAAACCAGGTACCTTTGAAAAAAGTTGTTGTTTAGTGTTTGCATTCTTTTTGCCGTCACATTTGACAATTTTAAAAGCGTTTTAACTTTTGCATCGCTATATATTTACTTATTTTAGACATTGACACATTTGAAAATGGCAGTAAAACTTACTGAATCAGAACGAATTGAGATATTAATGATGTGTGGGTACGGTGATCGTCAAACGTTCTTTTGAAGATGTTCGTATTTTGTTTAATACTGTTTATCCGGATCGTCACATTAGTAAAAGTACGGTATGCCGAACAATTCAAAAGTTTGAAGTCTTTCGTCAGGTGAAGGATTTACCTAGAAGGGGACGTCCATTAACAGCAACAGACGAAGAAACTAGTTTGAATGTGTTACTTACAGTGGAAGAAAATCATCACGTGTCCACAACAGAATTAGGTCAAATTCATGAGATCTCTCAAAAATCTGCTCATAAGATTCTTAAATCAGCAAGAATGAAAGCCTATAAAATGTATCCCGTCCATGAGTTAACTGAAGATGATCCAGATCGTAGACTACATTTTGGCAAAACAATGACGGAATTGATCGAGCAGCAGCCTAATGTTTTAGATCACATCATTTTTTCAGATGAGGCAACGTTTTGTCTCAACGGCACTGTGAACAGACATAATTGTCGCTACTGGTCAATTGAAAATCCGCATTGGATTGAAGAAGTCCATACACAGCGTCCTCAAAAGGTGAATGTCTGGGCTGGTCTTGTTGGAAACAACATCATAGGACCATTTTTTATAAGAGGAAATTTAACTGGCAATGTCTACTTAAATTTATTGCGAAATGAGGTTGTTCCAGCACTTGCGGCCCTCTTTCCAAATGCAAACATAGGTGATCACCCTAATGCACATTTTTGGTTTCAACAAGATGGAGCCCCCCCATTTTGCCCATAATGTCCGCGATTATTTGAATGAAATTTTTCCGGAACGTTGGATCGGACGTAGAGGAGCAATCGAATGGCCAGCACGTTCGCCAGATCTCTCGCCATTAGATTTTTTCTTTTGGGGTCACTTGAAATGTCAAGTGTACAAAAATCGTCCCCATAATCTTGAACAATTGGAAGAGAGAATAGTTCAAGAAGCCAATCGCATCACTCCAGAACAAATACAAAATTCAATAAGTAATTTTACTGACCGTTTACATTTTGTCAAATTGTAAATGGAGAGCATTTTGAACAATTATTGTAATCGCAACCTGTATAGACAGGTATCTTGATTTTTCTGTATTAGGACACTTTTTTAATTTTTTAACTGTTTTCTTGTGAATAAAAATAAACATCTTAATAGTTCCTAAACGTAGTTTTTTATTTTGCATTCAAGTGTTAAAAAAATCTGGGCGTTCCGTTTAAAAAAAAAAAAAAGTTGGACGTATTGCCGATTAAACCGGAAGTGAAAAAAATATAAACTGTATTGCATAAAATGCATTTATATTAACTATACCCCCATACCAAATTTCAGAAATCATAATTTTCAAATAACAAAGTTATTCGACCATTCCGGGACTTTTTACTAACGCTGTATAATTATGATGTACACTGTTTACACAGTTTGTTGATACTATAAACTGCATTAACATATATACTATAAACTTCATTAATATAAAAAACTACATTTGTTTTTAGTTACACCAGTAAAGCCGATATAATTTAAAACACTTAGGTAATAATGTGAAACAAAAAGCCACCTTATTTGTGACTGAAAAAAATCGGTAATATAAACTTACAAATTAGGAAAAAATATTTTAAGACCTTTCATAAGTAAACAACTTTAACGCCAATGTTTATTGGAGTATAACCGTAATGTTTTTTATATGAAATATAATATTGACGGATATAGAATAGACATATTAGAGATACATAATTGATTGCTTCTCTTGAGACATTAGTATACCACTGACGTATGCCTGCGGTTTTTATACGATGATTAATGATTTGATAATAAAAAATTACCCGCTTAATCAGTACAAGAATGCTTTCGTGTAATTAGTTTGGTTTGCAGCCAGTCAAATTTATTTTCCAATTGTCACAATTGTGGCTGTCGTTAAAGTTGTTACAAAGTAATTAGATCATATTGGACTTTTCTATAAACAAACAATGAGCCACCAACAGAAATATTACGTGCATGTGTGCACGAATATTAAAGTTTGTTAAAGAAGTAGTATAACGTTGAACACATGCTAAACACAAGCAAACAAGAAGTAGCTTACAAAATAATAGCGGTGAAGAGTAACAGAATTAATAGGATAAATATAATTTGGAGAAATACAATACCTATGTATAAATTAGATAATTATATATAATACATATATAATATATATATTAATAAATAATAATAATAATAAAATATAATAATAATAAATAAATAATAAGTTGTATAAATTATATATATATATAATATATATAATTTATACAACTTATTACATAATTACGAGCAACGTTGTCATTCGTTGTTATTATTTTTGCTAAGTACGAACTCGTTTCGATATATATATATACCTATTCAATGCAATCCACATTTTGATTTTACTTTTTGCGCAATGTATTATATAGGCCAAGGTTTGAGCATTCTGGTTGTACAGGGTGTGTTTATAAATTATGAACATGGAAAAGCAGAGACAATCAACGCACAAAACTCTGTGTAAGGTATTACAAGTTTACAAGCTAAGTACTGGTAGTTATTCATATAAATTATTTTAATACATTTAGGTACATGTATAACCACAAGAATAGAGTCATAAGTGAGAAAGCTTCACATTAATGTTATCAATAATCAATTCAATTTGCGATAATTTTTTTTTAAAGATTTATTGTACAATTGAGTTCTTAATTCATAAAGGATTATATAGATATAAAATCTACATCGTTAAATGCTTAGTTATATAAATTATTTTGTAATTTTTTTCAGTAAAAAAGACTGTATAAGTATTGTACATGTGCTTCTATTTAAATTCGTGTATAATCCACTCGACGATAAAGATAGAGAAGCAGTGTTATTATAAGGGTTTACTTTTGCTTTTTTTGGTTCAATATGAAGTAATATAATAAAGGGTTAGAAGCCATGGCAATTTCGCAAATCAGTAGAAATGTAATAAAATTAACAAACAAAACCTTGCAAGGGTGGAATTTCGACAAAATGGAGTAAAATACAATCGAATAGCCTACTTTTTGACGAAAACTTCTGCGGATGGTTTCAGATATTATGAGTATACTGGTACGGTAGATGTATAACAATAATAATAATAATAATGGAGATAAAATTCCCACATTTTATCCCTCACGTTGTACGGCCGAGTACTTCTTCACCTTCTTACAGATGGGTTTCTATTAGAGCTGCTATCCGGATATCCGGATCTGAGTGCTATCCGGATCCACTATCCGGATTCCCTCTCCGGATCCACTGTCCGAATCCCCTATCCGAAAACTTGGATCCGGATCTGCTATCCGAAACGTCACCTCCCAATATGCTATTTAAAATCATCTAATTTGCATTCTTTATGAGGTTTGTATCAATAAGATTATTTTGTTGGCGAGTTGCAGCTAACATAAATAGTAAAGAAAAAATGTTTTACATTCCAACATTTTGCTTTGTAAAATAATAAAACAAATCAATATTATTAATTAATATTATAAGTAGGTAATATACCGGATGCGCCATTAGTGTGTCGGCGGAATTTAGCATGAAAACTACTAGAAATAGGAAAGTGAGATTTCCTCTACGTATAATTGGCAATGTGTTGTGACCTATGACGCATCAGGGGAGAAGATTTCATCA
>SMLS01061265.1:0-19481 GCA_004785975.1 Popillia japonica
TATATATATATCGTTACAACTAACACAAGAACAAACTGCAGTACTAGCCAAAGGACTGAACTTTGCAATCGCACCGACAAAAATACTGAAAGAAGAGATCATCACCCAGGTGGAATGTACTATTCAAAGGTTGTCAGGCGAAGAAGCGGAGGAAATACGACATGAAACCTGTCGCATTCTACAGAAAGCGAAACCGCCAAAGAAGAACGTCATTAAGAACGAGAAGAAAGCACTAGAGGATATACGTCAGAACAAGGACCTGATCATAGTACGAGCTGATAAAGGCAATGCAACGGTGGTCATGGATCGTGAAGATTACAACGCGAAGATCCAGACACTACTGGACCCGATCCACTACAACAAACTAAACAAAGATCCAACTACGAAAGTAGAAAAGCAAACAAGGGACGCTATTAAAAAATCATCAATCCCGAAAGTAGAGCAAAGAAGACTGTTACCGTCAGAAAGTCGACCACCAAGACTGTACGGACTGCCGAAGATTCATAAATCTGGAAATCCTCTTAGACCAATCGTTAGCACATGTGGTTCACCTACCTACGAATTAGCCAAATATCTCGCAAAACAGCTTTCGCAATATATCGGGAACACCGAAAGCTTTGTGAAGAACTCTGAACATTTTATCGAGATACTACAACAACATGAAATAACAAAGGAAGATATATTAGTATCCTTTGACGTGGAATCACTATTTACCAACGTACCAGTGGAAGAAACATTACAGATCATCAGGCAACAACTAATACCAAAAGGGTTACAACCCGATTTGATTGACTTGGCGAGACTCTGCCTTACCTCAACCTACTTCCTGTGGAACGAAGAATTCTACGAACAAGCGAGTGGTGCTGCAATGGGATCTCCTCTATCACCTGTCATCGCCAACATCTTCATGGAAGCATTTGAACAAGAGGCAATTGAATCTAGTAAAATGAAACCTAAATGCTGGTACAGATATGTAGATGACACCTTTGTCATATGGCCGCATGGACGGAAAGCACTGGGTGAATTCATGGAACATATCAACAGGAAACACTTACACATCAACTTCACGATGGAAATCGAAGAAGACGGTACCTTACCCTTCCTAGACGTCCTAGTGCAACGTACCGATAGCAGTAGATTAGGCCACAGTGTATATCGTAAGAAGACACATACAGATCGGTATCTGCATGCAACATCTCACCACCATCCACAGCAGAAGAGGTCCCTCATCAACACATTATTGAGAAGAGCAGAGAAAATCAGCGACGAACATCATAGACAGAGTGAAACCCAACACGTCAAAACCGCTTTGCAGAAGAACGGCTACAGTGAAAAAGACATAAGGAAACCCCGAAAACAGATGAACAATCAGGACCGAGAAGAGCCAGCAGGATACGCATACCTACATAGCCGGACTCACTGACAGACTTAAGAAGACCTTAGAGAAACGAAACATCACCACTCGATTCAACACAGTGACAAAAATAGAACAACTACTTCCTCCCAACAAAGACGCGTTGCCGAAACTACTAACCAAAGGCATATACGAATTGAATTGTTAATGCGGGAAGAGCTACATCGGCCAAACGGAACGCAGTATACAATGCAGAGTGAAGGAACACGAGAGAGACGCACGTCTTGGACATAGCCAAAAATCTGCAGTAGCGGAACACCTGCAGCAACAAGGAGGCCACAGCATAAGCTACAGCGACGTGAAGGTATTAGCCAGAACTAGCCACTACCATCCGAGGATAATACGTGAGTCTGTAGAAATAATGAAAAACAATCACAACAACTTTAATCGTGAAGACGGATACAAACTCAGCAATACCTGGAAGTTGGCACTACGAGATCGTCATACAAGAAACGGTAGAGTTCATCGGTCAGGTACGGTCATGAATCAACTGAGCGAAACGGTTACGGATCAACGAAGCGGGATGGTTACAGATCGGCGAGGCGGAACGGGAATGGGATATATAACTAGAAGCAAAAGACGACAAGATCAGTCTTTAGAAAACTTCTGAAGAAGCTGATAGCACAATCAGCGAAACGTCAAGACAGTGAATAGTTACCTACGCGACAAGACCCGAAAAAACATACCTACTATAGAATAAAGAATGTTTTGTTTAGCACTCCTATTTTGTTGGCTATTATTGTATGACAACTTAATAAACCGAATGTGTTTTTAATCACAGCCATATATGTAGGTAGTTTCTTTAGCACATTAGTACAGTTTCTTTCTAAACCCTTTACATACTGAAATAATGTACAAGAAGTATACAAGAAAAAACTATAAATGCCACTTCGCTAATTTAAGAAATCTGGCAAACCATTATTTCAAATTCTGAAGATAGATCGAAAACAATGCACGTTTTTTCTATTTTTTTGAACTGAAAATACTATTATTATTTAAAATTGATTAAATTATAAAATTTTATCATTGAATCTTGAGAAACAACAAATAAACAACAAACCGGTATAATAGCGTTTTTTTTTAATTATGTGATAACTAAATTTTCTTTCATCGATATTTCAAGCTACGAATAATAATAATAATAATAATATTTCTTTATTATTACCATAAAGCAAGAATAAGATATCGCAATACCGTTTTCACTAACCGATTTAGGTATCATTTCACTACATTTTTATAGATAAAACGTCATATTATTGCATTTAATTTTTTTGAGAAATTTTGCAATTTCCTGTTACTATATCGAAAAGCGCGCTCTAGCGGCATCACCAAGAAGAATTAGACATATCAGGTAAGCTGCGTTTGATGGAACAATAAATGCTTTTTCCAACAAGACCAAGTTTGTTAAAATCTGTTCAGTCGTTTAGGAGTTACAGCTGTTTACTTAAAAAATATCGAATTATCTGCCACCACTTTATTTTAATAGATACGTCAAAAAGTGTTAAACAAGAAGTAGTCGAGTAAAACTTGGCTTTAAAAGGCACATATTTTTTGGTAACATTTACTATGTGGATTTCAGTGAAAAATCACTTTAAAAATTTAAAATGACGTTAACGCCCTCTGGCGACCATCTTGGAAATCTGACAATATTTTTCAGGGTCTTCTTTTGTTTAGTAGTTTTTTTTTCCGCAAGTCTCTCGGAAGAATAGTTTACGAGATATAGCACTTTGCATTCTTAGCTGGCCACCTGTACATGCATTTCAACAAATCGAAATACAATCAAAACTCTAACTTTCACAATTAAAGTATTCGAAACGCAAATAATTTGACCACACCAACTCACAGACTGGCGGTGACAGATTTTGACAGTCATTTGCTTGCAGATAGTACCGTGTGAGAGATTTTAATATGTATTTATGACGTATCTGATGTGTGTAATTTTTGTGCAGAATTTTACCTGTAATTTGTGACATTACTTTTGTACAAATTTCTCTTGTTTAAAGTTGAATATATATTATTATTATTACTCTGCGCTACTAACAAATGATAAAGTAAAATTTTAAATTGTTGTTCGAGAATGTTTAAATGTAAAAAATGGTGGGAAATAGTTGTGTTATCAACCAATAATCATTCAGCCAGCAAGTATAGCTTGCAAAAGTCAATAGAGGACCTCACACAAGATATCAAATATCATTCAATTGTAATCACTCAAAAAGCGGATGGGAAGATAACCTGGCCGAGTTAACAACTAAAATGATAGGACTTACTCCAGTTGAAACCTTCGAACTTTTGTTTACTGAAGAAATGTCCAATCACATTATCGACGAAACTCTCCGATTCTCAAAGGAGTTCAAAAATGACGTTAACTTACAATTTGAAGCAGTAGACGTAAAGTTCATTATTGGAATTCTCTTACTAACCAGCTACAATGCGTTACCATCGGAAAGACATTATTGGTCTGAGGAAGAAGATGAGATACGTATCTTCGCAAAAAAGTTTATTTACATTTCAACGGCAATAAGTTCGCGAAACAAAATAAAGCCGACAGAGCCTTCAAAATTCTCTCCTACTACTTCATTTTTTTGGATCTTGGCCTGCCCCTTCTGCTTTGCATTAGGTCTCCAATCCAATAATAGCTTAGTTATGACTTCTTCTTCTGCCCTCCATATATGCCCCAGCCATTTTATTCTTTACTTTTTAATTTCTTGCTGCAGTTCATTCTCTGCTATCTTAACTGGCCCCTTATCGTTCTTGACAACTTCCTCTCCAGTATTCTTTCGTTTTCCTCATCCTCCTTAGACATTGTAATCGTTTCTGCTGCATACATTATCACAGGTCTAATTACAGTGTTATATACATTTATTTTAGTTTTTTTAGATTCTTATTTTTTAACAAATTCTTGTTAGCAGAAAAGGCTCTATCATTTTTTCTTTTATTTTCAGATCTCTTATTTCCATCATTTGATATCATGATTCCCAAATATCTAATAGCGTTTTCCTGTGGGAGAACTAGTTCTGAACATAGAACTAACCTGGTGCGGCGTCATTTGACGTCATTATTGATTCTGCACTCGTTCCGTGTTCTATAAAACCCGCGTTATGTTCGAAATTTCAAATGAATGTTATGTTGGTATAACGATTGCTGATCGTAGAAAATCTGTCCAAATTGCTTGGTACATTTTCTTGTGTTGCAGTCTAGTAATCGCAAAAGAATGAAAATCTTTATAAAAGTAAATAATATTACCTACGAAGTAGAATTAAACGAGGAAATACACAGAAACTGTTAGGTAAAATAATTTTATAATATTATTCATTTCTGAAAATAGTGTTTTAGCAGACAAAATGTTTTGTATACAATACGTAAAAACGTATTTCATGGATGAAGATTATGAACAATTAAGGTCATTATCGATATCTGAGGATAACGTAAAGTATAGTAGGTTTCAAAATTTAATAATTTGTAAATATTTACATATAATTTGCATATACATATTTACAGAACGAAAGTGTTCGAATTATTATTATCTAGAGAAATTGAACCTCACCCATCATATTCAAATACAGAAATTGAACCCCAGCCTTCAAGTTCAAATAGTAATAAAGGACCTTTAAGGAGTTAAAGGAATACAAGTAATGGAACCAAGATATTAAAAAAAAACACTTTTTTTAGAAAATGCGTGGAAAACCGAGGAGACCAAATATTTATTAGATAAATATGAACTATATTTGCAATGTATTTGGTCCTTTTAAGACTTTAAAAACTAAGAAAGCAATGTGGGAAATAATAATAATAAATATAAACTTCAATACAAATAAAACTCCAAATCAGACTTTCTGTCTGATTTGGATATAAAAATTAAACGAAAAAAAATGCTATAGATTGTAATAACAAAACAGGTAATTCAAGGATGATAGTGCCATATGAAGACGAACTACATAAGATAGCTCACATAGATGATAGTATAGATCCAGAAGTTTTACGGGATGCAAGTGGTATAATTAAACAAAATACTGCAAATAAGCACACAGTAAGCAATAGAACAAAGGAAAATATACAATTAAAAATAGCAAAGTTTAAAAAAGAGGGAAAAGAGAGACGTCATCAGGAAAGATTGTCTCTGCTTACAAAAATATTGGAAGATAAAAAACGACGTCATCATGAGCTTTTAGATATTTTAAAAAAGACAAAAAAATCCTTGCCTTAAATTATGTATATATATTGTAGTGGATTATTTTTAATATAATATTAGGCTAAGTAGGTTGGGAATGTCAGTTTAGTTTTAAAAAGTCAGTTGAGTTGTAATTGAAAAATAAATGTCAATGTCCGTTATTATTGTATTAAAATATAAATAAAAAAGGGAAATATTAAAAGTGATTAAGTATTATCATTACAAATTGGCGACCAACAACGTGGGGCAGGCAAATCAGTAGACAAAATGAGTAATAGCAGAAGAGGCAGAAGTAGATCAAATACAGGAAGGGAACAAATTAATCAAGGGGACGTGCAAGAACTCCGAGGAATGACAATGCTAAGTGTGAGTACTATGATGCAAGAAATGAAGAAGTTTATGGAAGATTTAATGCGGAAACAAGAAAAAGAAAGAAAACAAGAGTTACAGGAAATGCTTGAGTATTTTACATCAAGAATGGAAGTAAGAATGACTGAAAAGCAGGAAGGAATGAAGCAGAAGGTTGAAGAAATAGAAGTGCAGATAAATGAGAAGATAGAAGAAAACAGTAATAAAATGAAAAATGTGGAGGGATTATATTCAGAAAAGGTAATACGAGATAGTCAAAGTAAAGAATATTTCATGCAATATAGAAAGAAGATAGAAGAAGGAAATTATAAAGGTTATAGGTTAAAGGACGGATTTATTATTAAGGAGATTAATGGTAAGGAGTTGTATGTAGTAGATGAAGGATTAACAGAGGAAGTGGCAAAGAATTTATACACAGAGTATGGACATAGTGGAGCAAGGAAAACTTGCTTAATGTTAAGAGAAAATTATTATTGTAAAAAAGATTATGATATTGTGAAGAAAACAATTAATGAATGTGCATTGTGTAAATATGCCAAGAATAAAAACTATCATAATGATAGTGAACATGGAAATATAAATGCAGAACAACCTAGGAATGTGATTGCTATAGACTATATTAGTAATTTAATCAGCACAGAGAATGAAAATAAACACATTCTAGTAGTGGTGGATGTTTTCTCGAAACATGTTAAATTGTATGAAACAAGAAAGTGTAATACTGATATAACTATAAATAGATTAGAAGAATATATGGAAGAGATAGGAAAACCTAAGATAATACTATGTGATAATGCGACATACTTTAATAATGATAGATTTAGAAAATACTGGAAGAAAAGAAGAAATAAAGTATGGTACAGTAGTATAAGACATCCACAATCTAACCCAGCAGAGAGATACATACAAGAGGTGATTAAATTTATAAGAATTATGTCACATAGAGTACACATAGAATGGGATCAATATATAAGACTGGTAGAAGGATATATAAATAATGTACCAAATGTAATCACATTACAAACACCTAAATATATAATGACTGGTGTTAAAGCGGAAAGACCGTGGGAAGAAGAAGGAAACTCGTATATACAAGATTTAAAAAAGGTAAAAGAAAACTTAACTAAATACTGGAGAAGACAGAATGAAAGGATGAATAGAAAAATAAGGATGAAAGTCAAATTTGAAGTAGGGGATTTGGTATTAGTAAGAAATTTGCAAATTGCAAGAGGAACTAAGGATATATGTGCTAAATTAGTATTGCCGTATAAAGGACCATATATTGTGAAAAACATCATAGGAAATAACTATGAGTTAATTAATACCGGAACAAACAAATATATAGGAAAATATAATATAAAACAATTACATAAATATAATTAATAGCATGTAATGTATTTATGTTAAGATAGCTAGAAATAGAAATTTTATTTAAAATTTTCAAATAAATTTGAAAATTATAAATTAAATTTGGAGAATTGTAGTGGATTATTTTTAATATAATATTAGGCTAAGTAGGTTGGGAATGTCAGTTTAGTTTTAAAAAGTCAGTTGAGTTGTAATTGAAAAATAAATGTCAATGTCCGTTATTATTGTATTAAAATATAAATAGAAAAGGGAAATATTAAAAGTGATTAAGTATTATCATTACAATATATATACACGGTGTCCAGAAAAATGCGGATAAACTCCAGGTAGAGCCATTCTCTATTGAATTCGGAGTCGATAATCTTAATTGAAAAAAGTTGTATGGTCCTTCCTTAAACCACAAGAGCAGCTCAAAGAAAGTATAAACTTGGCAACATCTAATCAGACAAATACGTGACAGTAATCATAACATCTATTTTGATTTACGCAGATTAATAAAAGTATTATGTGAACTTAGGAGTTTATTAAAATTAATAGATATTAGTATAAAAACTTATAGGAGTTGCTCGCTAGCCATTTCCGGAGAACCTTCTCTGATTTCCAGTTTCCTTGACTGCCTTAAAATTTTCAGCCACTTATAAATGAAAATTATTGCTATTAAATATTCGGTCTCTCGTCAACAAACATTCATCGCTCCAGAGAACATCCAATACGAAGTTTGGTTCAGATTGGGTTCTCTCTAAAATAATATTGCAGAACGTTCTTCTGGGCACATTATCATTAATGTACATACAAGGATTGCACTTTTCGTGCATGAAATGGACACGAAAGACTCTGATAGTATTAAATGTATTGTGGAATATTCAGTTCCCGGCCTATTTGTCTTGTGCTGGATGTTGGATCTTTATGGACGTTCTCTAGGTCTACCACTGTTGTGATATTTGGGTATAAATGTGCCGTGATACAGTCTTCAGAATGTATTGGTAGATGGCTGATGCGGTTGTGGGTACCGTACTTAGGATTCTGCTTTTGCCCCTTTACATTGCAGTTGCAACATCCGAATACCATGTATGTACATATTAGCATATTCTCCAAAACTAAACATTCTACACTTGTACCAATGACATAATACGTCAACTAATTTGAACACACAAATGTCATTTCGAAAGCGTCAAAAATTTTTTAAAATCAAACAAGCAACCTTCTCGTACCACGTTGTCATATGTACTTACTTTAGAAAAATGCCATTGAAGATCTGTTAAAAAATGGAAAATATTGGTGTAATCGATTAGGTACGTCTATGCAGTTTGGACAATTACACTTTCAAATTTGACCATAATGATTTTTCATAGGCAAATTTTACGAATTCCTCTAAATTTTAGTTATACATTTCGGAATTTGATGACCTTGGCTAGCCAAAGGAAAGACCGTACGCCTTTTTCGATATAAGATTATCGATTCAAAATTGAACATAGAATCGCTCTATCTGGCGTTTATCCGCATTTTTGTGGACACGGTGTATATAGAATATTTATTTATTTATTTATTTATTATTGCAAACAAGTAACTAATTTTGTTAAACATTTATTGTTCTTAACATGTCTTCAACACTTTTCTATATTTCTTCATTTGTCATATACATTCTATTTTTAAATACACATGTACATATGTACATATATTTAATAAAACTTCATGTTTACATACAAAATTTATTAATTTGTATGTAATATATTATAAAGAACATTTTCCAAAAAAATCATTTTTAAAAATCAAGTGAATATGATAAAACTCTCAATATTTTATAAAATAGCAGCACTGACTCTGTCACGTTTGGCTTCTCCCCGCATCCTCACTGTTACCTCATCTGGTTCCTCAACAGCATTGGCAAACACGTGTTGTTCCATATCTTCAATTTCTATTAAATCACCTGCATCAATACAAATGTTGTGCAGCACACAACAGGCAATGACAAATTTACTTGTTTTTGTCTACCTCATGCCAATCTACCCCTATTATTTGCCTAAATCGAGATTTTAATAGGCCAAAGGCATTTTCTATTAACACTCTAGTCCCTGACAGTTTTTTATTAAAATTTTGTTCTCTGTTATTCAGGTTGCCAGAATTTCTGTATGGTGTCAATAGATACTCCCTTAGAGGGTACGCACTATCTCCTAGTATGTGTTAACGATCACCACATATAATAGGAAGTATGTCCTTAAGAGGGGATAGTTTAAAGACTCTGGCATCGTGAATTTTGCCAGAGGCCCCTGGAAAGACATCAATAAACTTCTTATCAGCATCACAAATTGCTTGTAGTGTAATTGAGGGTATGTCATGTCTGTTGCAACACACAAACCTTAATTTCCTTACAGGTGTTTGTATAGGGATATACGTTCCATCTATTACTCCCACAATATCAGGAAAACCTTGCTTCTACAGCAATGCAATAATAGTAAGTACAGGGTTTAGGTAAAATGGTTTTATCTAATAATAAGCTAACCTGTGCAAATTTTAAAGCTGCTTCTGCTTTTGTTTCTTCTGTGACAGGAAATGTAATGATATCTTTTGGGATGGAGATAATATAACTTGTTACCCTTTCTAACATTCTATGGAGAGTAGAAATACCTACATGAAATCGTTCTGCAACATCTCGTAAGCATTGCAATATTTTAATGATTCACTATGATGCTTTTTTGACATACCATATATAGGATAGTATATGTACTTCCGCCGTGATTCTTATCCTACCTCCAGCGTACATATTAAAATAACGTAAAAATATATCATGCCTTCAAACATATTATTAATGTTTAGGCTGTATTTTTAGATATCCGAAACTTACTTTTAAACTAAAAATTAATATGTTCAGTATTAGATATTATAACACATAAAGCTCCAGCTATAATAACCTCTTCTATAAAATTATGTACAATATCCTGTACATACGCCTCTATTTTTGGCTTTTTCCTATTTTCATAATTTAGCTCCTATAATTTTTAATCGTCTCTGTAATACTATCACTATTTGACCCAATTTCCATTCTTCTGGCATTCTTTCTTCATTCCACATTTTTTGTATCAATGTGTGTATGAATTCTTGTAGATGCTCTCCGCCGTATTTTAATAGCTCATTATTTATCCCGTCTTTTCCTGGCGCTTTCCCTTTTTTCCTACTTTTAATCACTTGTTTCATTTCTTGCAGTGTTGGCTCTTCTATTACAACTTGGTCTTCATCATTCTCCTCATATAGTTCTTCGTCGTCCTGATTGGCTTGACCAAACAGTAAACGGTCTTCCTTCGTGGAAAAGACCGAAACTGGTGACGAGGAAAGGAGATGACCTCCCTAAATCCCACATCATGACAGCATTCTTCCCTAGAAGCTAGGGTCAAGAAGCGACTAAACTGGTCAGATTAGTTGAGACACAGAACCCAGAACTCCAGACAGATTTCTGGAAAGTGATGGACATTAAAGACGAAGGTCACGGACAAGTTCTCACAATTGGAATTGACCCCAAGTCGTGTGAGGCGATATTGGCTAAGGCATGCACCATACATTACAGGTTTGGGAGGATCCCCGTGTCAGGACTCAAGAAAGGCCAATAAAAGCCAGAAGTGACGGAGACTACCTCCGAAACCTTGGTGAAATAACTGGAGGTCAGCGAGCAAACCTCGCCGGGCTCTCAAGGTATATTAGACGGCATCAATCTTGATGACGTTGTTATCAGATCCGATTCAGAAGGACGATATACTCCAAGACCACAGGAATTTGTAGAAGTGGAGGCACATGGCCCTCCATCCCAGTAAATACCTTCACTAGGCTGGCGCAAATTAACTTGCAGCATGCGAGGGGAGCCTCAGTTATAGCTGCAAGAACATTCACCCTGGATCAATCGAGGGCAGATTAAAGGTCTGTTGTGTAAAAACTCACAGGTAATATGGGATCACAGACAGGAACATCCCAGGGCCTGCATCCTAATTAGGAATAACATTACACATGTGTGTTTCAGAATTTGTGACTCGGGATCTGACAACAGTCATGGTACACGTCGACATCGGGGGCAGTAACCGAGCCATCGTAAATGCCCCTGCGTACTTCGCTGACGACGGAACCACATCACCGCCATCAGAAGTAAGCGAATTAGGGAGGTATTGCTGCAGGAAAAACCTGCCGTTGTTAGTAGGATGTGATGCCAGCGCACACCACGTCATGTGGGGAAGCACCAACATCAATGAAGGAGGTAAGTCTCTTTTAGAATTTTTACTAGCTTGTAATCTCCAAATCCTTAATGTGGGCAAAGAACCAACGTTTGTAACGAGCGTAACGAGGAAAGTACTAGATATGTACTGTGCTTTAGCACCTTTAGTCTAAGTAGTTCAGTCAAGAACTGGAAGGTCAATAGAGTTCACTTTAGAGGGATTAGACCCCTCCATCTCTCATAGCAGAAACCCCAGGAAAATGAACTGGGATATTTACAACAGTTGTTTGAGAGACAACCTGAGCCAGCTAAATACAGGCGGGACAACACACCACCTTAAACTGGAACAGGACGCGGAGCATTTTAGCCGAGCTATAACAAAGGCCTTTGAAGTCAGTTGCCCGCTAACCTCGAGAAAACCAGCCATGGATACCCCTTGGTGGAACCTACCGCTAGCAAATCTCAGAGCTGAGGTCCGTCGTCTGGTTAACAGGGCAAAAGTCCACGAAGATCGGCAGAAATACAGAGAAAAGCTGACTACATACAACAAGGAGATTAGAAAAGCCAAAAGACAAAACTTTAGGAGGTTTTGTAAAAATGTCACTTCAACTCCGGTAGCAGCAAAGCTTCACAGAGCCATGGGTAAAACCTAAACGTGCGTGATGCGGAAGGGAAAACGGAGAGGGCCAGCCTACTCCTTGAAACACACATTCCCGGTAGCAAAAAAACAGATCTGGAAGCAACAATAACAAATACCAGAACGCCCTAACTGGAGGAGTGGGTGCTTGCCAGAAGAATCTGTACGCGAAAGCGCATGGAGTGGGCGATAAACACCTTCGAACCTTATAATGCACAGGCAACGGATGGGATGTTCCCCATACTCCTGCAGAAAGGACAGGAAAAAGTAATACGGCATCTTATGAATCTAGCAAGAAGCAGTCTGCGATACATACCCCAAAACTGGGGAAGGGCAAAGCTGACCTTCATACCAAAAATAGGAAAGGCGGAATTGACTAACCCCAAATGCTTTAGACATATCAGTTTGACATCTTTTCTATTGAAGGCAATGGAGAAAGTAATAGATAACTATATTAGAATGTAGGTTATAAAGGAAGTTCCACTCCACAAAAGCCAGCATGCAAACAGGGCAGGCAGATCGACAGAGACTGCCCTGTGTGATCCAGAAAACTCTAGATGAAAAAGAAGCAGCTATCTGTGCTTTCATATACATTTCCAGTGCGTTTGATAACACGTCGCATTTCGCGATCACATGAGCACTGGAAGCAGGAAGAGTGGGTAAAGCAGTAACTCTATGGAAAAGCTAATGCTCTCCACGAGGACGGCTGAGACAACGATAGGCAAACAGACTATCAGAATCAGAACCAGTCGTGGAACACCTCAGGGCGGCGTTCACCGATGTGGAGCCTAGTAGTGGATGAACTGCATAAGAGGCTGACGGTGGCTTTCGGTACACACTGCATAGATTATGCCGATGACATTGTGATAATAGCAAAAGGCAAGTATGAGGGAATTCTTTGTGACCTGGTACAAACAAGGCTTAGAATCACTAGTGAATGTTGTCGATCGGTGAGACTGAGCATCCACCGCAACATCATTTGTAGGAGCGGAACTATTTTGCGGAATAGGGATGAGCACCTATGAAGGAGAAATCAAGGACAGGGAGCAGAAACTCAGAGCAACCCTTTGAGAAAATCTTCCTGGTCTGAGACATTCCGAGGTATTCCTTGGAAACTTCAATAAGTAAAGAACAAGGACGTTCTAGAATTAAGTAGGAATGAACTACGGGTACTTCTGGGTTTTCTCACAGGGCACTGCCACCTTGGGGAACACATGACAAGAATAGGTCTGAAACACAATAGCGCCTGCAAGTTTTGCAGGGCGGAAAGCAAAAGTGCGGAACACCTGATATCCAACTGCGTGGCTATTGCAGCGGTTTGCGCCAGTGATTTTGGTCAAGATGTCATTGACGAGGGGGAAATACTCTCCTTGAAACCATCACAGCTATTGCAATTTATTAAAGCCCTTGGACTGGATGGGATCGCACTGCACCATCGCCCTCAACTCAAATTCTAATTCTAAATTCCAAGCTTCGCTTTTCCTCACCTGAATATAACATTGTAAAATTCTTTTTATCCAATCTTCCTTGTCCTTCCCATCGAGCCTCTTGTATCGCAGGTACACTTATTTTATATCTTTCTGGTTCCTTTACTATTCTAAATTTTCTACTTTTTATCGTTTTCTTTTTTATTTTTGTTGTATTTCCCTTCAATTTCATTTTTCATATTTTTACTTCTTATAGCTTTCATCTACTAATTCTTGTCCATTTCTTTGCCAGGTGCAATCCATTTTCCTCCGTCGCGGTTTTTTATTGTTTAGTTTTTTGATTACCTTTCCTTTATTACCTTCCTTTTTGCTCCATAACCTCTTCTTTCCACCAACTATTAGCTTCATATGTCCTATTTTAACCACTTTTCCTTCTTCTTTGAATTTCCTCATTTCTCGACATAACTTTTTTGGACTTCTCTTTTTCGCGGGGTTAAGTCGCTATCGATATAAATTCTTTTCCCTTTCAATTTATTTTTATTTTTAAGTATTCCAATTTTCTCCTCAAAATTTTACATGCTAACTAAATATTTTTTAGGTACAATCTCTATCACTTCTTTAACTTTATTTTTTATTCCCACCTCCGTATTTATCAAATCTTTCAACTGTTTTTTCTATTCTTCATTTTTTCCTTCCATGTCCAAACCGGTTACAATTATATTGTTCTTTCGTTTTTCTTTTTCCAAATTTTCCACTCTTTTTTCTAAAGTCTTGAACTTGCTTTCCATTTCCTCATTTTTTCCAACGCTTATTCGTCGCTTTGATTTTCCTCCCTCTGAATGCCCTCATTTCGTTGTTGCCACTCTCCATTTCCTTTCGCATCTCCGACTGGTCCTTTCTAACTTGTTTTATTTCTTCTAACATCTACCTGCAGATTACAGCAATGTACTGCACATTTCCCTCTTTGTCTTGCTTTATAGGTGATCTGTACATTTTTTTACTCCTCTGAAATACTGCATAGTTCTCTCCCCTTCTCTTCTTAACATCCGAACCAGTACTTTCGGAATCAGATATTATTATATTATCTTTTGTTTCTGTCCTTAATGCGGCCCTGTTCAATATTCTTAGAACACGTGAAAATGCAAGGTCAACCCGGTCGACCCGTCGGAGTTTACCTCGCTTTCAGAAAATATTTCTCTTTTTATCAAATGTAGCTTTAAAACTCATTTATTTCTTACACTCTATTTATTCATTCTCTTACCATTCTCTTGTCTTCCTTGTTTATATCTTTTTGCTATTTATTTAACTGTTATACTAATGGTTTTTGACTTTTAATCCCTAACAAATTTCAGCACTCTATTCACCACAGCACAGAGCAGTACTTTATCTGTCTAATTTTTTGGCCATTTTACTCATTTGCGCAATTACGTTTGCAATATCTTAAGCGGTTACTTTGAACGACATTAAGCAATAACATGGGAATAATCATATGGTAACTTGTTTATAACCAGAATTTTAGTTTGTGTAATTTACTTATTATTCAAGATTGGAAATGTTCACTGAAATATATATTGTTTTTTGAACATTCGAGCATTTTGTGTATTAACCAACCTTTTTGATGAAATTCAAAACGAAAAATTTAAAATGTAACAGAATCGAACTTTCTGAATGTTGGAACAATTCAAAAATATAATATAAACTAATTACGTGAGTAGTAGCATTAATTACCTATCGTAAAGGATTTTCCGTATTAATTTCTTACAGAGAACAAGGTGTAGAAATTTATAATATAAAACTCATGTCGGTGAAATGCCTGGATATAACAATAATAGGGTTACATTTACACATATAGATTTAAAAATAGTTTCTACTGGTTACATCCGGGATAATGCAAGTAGCAACAAGTGTATCACATAGTTTGTAATAGACAGGTGGAAGAATTATTACCAATATGCTAGATTTATTAAAAATATGTATCCATTAACATAATAATATCATATAATCAGACAATCAACTGAGACACTAACAGAAAAACAAAAGTCATAAAATAATATGGAGAATTTTAAAATACCAAACAGTTTTGCGATTGATAAAACCGTAAATGATTACTGTAGGAGAATAAATACAACGAAACACAATTTAACTTGACGACGAAGAAAGATATACATACATACATACATTAGTGTTATAAAACGTTCAAAGGAAGTACAGCTTCGGAAAGAACTTTTTCACAAAGCTAAGCTACAAGAGAGAATAAAAAGGCGAATTATTCACCTACTCCCTACAAGCAAACATCATTAAATACTATACGTATAGTGGATAGGGAAAAAGGTTCAGGGGTGATCGAATCAGAAGCCAAATCCTCAGATCAACGTGAATTTAACCCAACCCCTTTCAAGCAGAGGTCAATGCTAGAAAATGCACTCAAGCAAATCTTGACAGGAACCATCAGAAGCAAAGAATTGCGATTTTCTCCAAGAGTCAAGTCATAATGGTGCTGAGTTCTAACACCATCAGATCGAAATGAGGCTGGAATGCTTACGAAAACTAAACAACCTAGGTATAGAAAAAAGAGTTACGTTATGCTTAGTATCAGGATACACTGGAATTAGTGTCAACGGGAAAGCTAATCTATTAGCGAAGAAGGCGACCATAACATCGCTGTGGGACCGGAACCGTTTTGCGGAATAGGGATGAGTACCCATAAAAAAGAACCCAAGGATAGAGAAGAGAAGCTCAGAGCAACATTCTGGGAGAATCTTCCTGGTCTGAGACACACCAGGGTATTCCTTGGAAATTTCAGTAAGCAGAAGCAAGGACTATGCTAAGTAGCAACAAAGTATATGTACTTGTGGGTTTTAGCACAGGGCACTGGCACCTTGCCACAAGATTTTTGCCTCTACCGTGATCGACACGTCGAATTACCGTGACCTTCTGACATTCTTCGCCCACTTTTCACTTTGTCTTAGCTAATTATATAGTGATGAAATAGTGAGTTCATACAAGTTCTTAAATTATCGGGGTAGAGTCTCTTCCTCATTAGAGGGAATTAAAAAGAAGAATTTAACCAAGGAATAGAACCACTTTGTAGTTATTGCAATAACTTTTAAATTCTTTTTATCTATTGATTGGAACCTTCACAATAAAAACTTCAATCGTGTAAGCCTTCGATCGATAAAAATAAATGAAAAATCATTGTTTATAATGAGCAAATTGTTGCTATTCAAAGTTGAGTGCTTGGATTCCAGGACAAATTGACATAAAAATTACATTATGAGCGTTAAATATCACTGAGTATTAGAAATTTAAAGAGAATTCTCTAGATATGATTATAATCACATATATTAACACTTAAAATACTCGCACTAACAAGTAAGCAGCCAAATTACGGAAATGAATTACCTGTGTTAGACTTTCCGGTTTGCATCATTACATTATCCAACAAACAAAGTATAACACAAAAAACAAGTTAAATAAAACTAATTAAATGTTCTAAACTTAAAAAAAAGTGAAGTCAATCGCTACAGGTCGGAACACAAACTAATATCTGATTACTATCTATATTTCTTATCCAAGTTGTGATATAAACTGACAGCGCAATGAACGCAATTGCTATATAGATAAGGTCGAAATATGACTGGCACGTCTAAAAAGTACCGTAAAGGTGCTTATCGAAAAATTACGATACAAGGATGGCACTTATACGAATGATGCTGTGTATTATAAAAATTAATAAAATCCCACATATATTAGGAGGTATATATTTATTTAAATTAATTTAGAACACACAAACAGGAACCTATATATTCATATCGGCTCGTTGTTTTCACACGGTAGTAAAAATTTGGGCGCTTATTGTTGACATGGGATAGCCCTCAATAAGTGATAAGATAGCATGCCAATATTAAAAATGCGTATGAAACAAACAAAAATATGCAAATATTATCTTTTATGCAGAGTATATTACCTATATGTTGACAAATATAATTTACCGTGAAAACAAATAGTATAAACACCATAAGTATATATTATAGATTAGGGAAATGTGCTTTTGTATGCACACAAGTACTTGACTTATCTTTTTTATATCACACTAAAGGTAGGTATTTTTTTGTATATCGTAGTTAATAAACCAACAATTAATAAAAAAAGGAATAGCACTAACAGATATATGTATATATATGTATATATAATATATGTAAGTACCTACCTATTTATATTACCAAACTTTCCATTGCGTATGTACTTAGCGAAATTTCAATATTTTGTACGTAGTGTAGTAAATAAATTTAAATTTGGCGCTTTGCCCGGAAAAAGGGAGGGAGATGAGATAGTTGTAAGGTTAGGTTAGGTTGTAAAAGTTAAGAACGTGAATACATAGTTTTTTTATAAAGTGTTTTATTTGATTATATTTCTCGCATACCGCCACCCCACAGTTTTTCAGAAGTGGGATCTGACCAGGATCTGATGAGGGTATCTGTCCGATCGAAATTACGTAGAAAGTTGAATTGCGATCGGTTGTGTAGAAAAGTGGTTAGTTTTGGGGGGGGGGGGTGGGGGGGGAGGGGAAATTAACCGCGAAAACATGAGTGAAGGTCAAGACGAATTCGAAGTTTTCCAGCAAGAGCAAGAAGCCAGGTGTGGTGATAAAGGTATGGGAGAAACCGGAGACATGATGAAAGTAATAACACGCTTATTGGAGCAGAATGCAGCCCTTTTAAACACTTTGAAAGATAACCAGATTAGGGAACAAACACCTGTAAATAATGATGAAATACGGAATTTTAATATTATGCCTGACTTGAGTAAGTCAATTGAGACTTTTAATGCGGAGAAAGGACCAAAAGATGCTGCAGATTGGCTACGTCGCTTAGAGACAACTGGACGGTTACATTCATGGCCGGAGGCTATAATGTTTGAGACTGCGAGAGGCCATCTTGTTGGTGCTGCTAAACATTGGTATCAGGGACGGAGTAAGGAGTTAAAAGATTGGAATGATTTTAAAGCAGCTTTCAAGAAAACTTTTTTACTGGAGAAAAGTAAGACTGAATTATGGAAGTGCATGCAATTCAGACGACAGCAGAGAAGAGAAAGTATACATTCATATTTTCACGAAAAGGTATCTCTTTGTCGAGAATTGAATCTACCGTTTAGTGAAATAAAAGAACAAGTCGTAGTGGGTTTTTGGTCAAGAGATATGAGCAATTACATCATGGCAAGGCAAGACACTGACGAAGATGACCTTTATAAAGTCATAGTGGTGTATGAAAGAGTTGATAGTGTCCGAAGAGGTGCAGTAATGGACCAAATTCGAGGTAAGAAGGAGGAAGCGACCACTGAAGTCAATATCCGAGATATAAAAAAGGATCCGAAGATTGAAAAAGATAGAAAGGCTGTGAAGTGTTTCAATTGTGGAGGACCTGGACATGTTGCAACTACATGTACCAAGCCAAAAAAACCAAAAGGGTCTTGTTTTCAATGTGGATCCCAGGAACACCAGGTGAAGGATTGTGGTAGAGCATCAGTTTCCAAGATAGGCGATTCATCAATGCAGAAAAACTCAGAAAACTCTGTGAATTTTGTAGAGACAGTTCCTTCATACAAAGTCGAGGTTGATTTAGTAAGAGATCATGAAACTATAAGTATTATTCCTATTATTGACACTGGTAGTCCTATTTCCTTGATTGTAGAACATTTAGTACCTTGCAAACTGATAAATTATGAAATACCAAGTCAAACTTTTCAAGACATAAATCGGTCAGTAGTAAAGATAATTGGCGGGTTTGATACAACTTTAACAGTACAGAAATTTGAATGTCAAGTTAACTTTTATGTTGTTCCACAGGAAACTTTAAATTACACTTGTTTATTAGGTAGAGATTTTATTATAAATAATAAATTAG